>PVKM010030257.1:0-17376 GCA_004027735.1 Carollia perspicillata
AAAATACAATAAAAATTATAAATAAACAAAAACAGAAGTTCTTAATCTTAACATAGAAAAACTTACCAGTAATTTATAGTTAGTATATTTGGAATCTTGTTTAAGAAATTCTTTCCTACCCTGTGTTAATGTAGATGTTATTTTATATTATTTTTTTGAAATTTGTAATATTTAGGTCTTCATTCCATCTTTGATCCTTTGTTTAAGCCTTTAAATGAAAGGCAATAGCCTTTTAACTCTTTAGAGTTCGCCCTTCGGTTTCTATCTCCTTCCATCTATCTCACACTTTGCAACCAGACTCGTCCTTAAAACAGCAGGTTGGCTAACTCGTGTATGAAAAGTATGCAGCATGTTACCGAGTACAGAGTGAGGCGTAGCTGACGGGACAAAAAATTCTAAGACTGTTCAACTGCTAAGAGAAAACAGCCCAATATTTTTACCCTAAAATTTGAGATACATTTTTCGTTGAAATCTCTAATTTCTTTCTCTATCTAATTTTGTCCTTCTGAACTCCTTTGTGTCTTCTAAAGTCTAGCTCATTTTCAGAACCTTTCCAGGTTCTTTTGGTATGAAATGTTGGCTCTGCTCTCATACCACTTCATCTTGTCTCTTAGCCCAGGTTAGAGCCTGCCTCCATTTCCAGACTTCCCTTTCTGTAATAACACGAAACAGATCCTGTTTTAAAGTTTGTACTCCAGTAGATTGTCATCTGTTTTAGAGCAAATATTTAATCCTAATAATTTTTGAACTTCAGAGAGCATCAAATATAATGCTTTGTGTGTTGTGGGACCTCAAACTATTTTTGAACCAATTTGTTCATTAATTCATTTCATTTATTTTTTCATAACATGGGTTTATAAGAATTATCTATATAAGAGTAAATTTTTGCAAAAATATTTTGTGAAAATAGTGAAAGTGTAAAAGGAATGAATAAATGGAGACCTCTAGTCCTTATTTTGCTACCCTGTTCTCAGAACACGTCAGACAGGACAGAAAAAATTTTTCTTTATAAAAACTGAATAACCTCAGAGAAAAGACCTATAAGTAGCAATATTTGGGGAACTTTGGCTTCCCTATAAAAAGCTACCACCTAATCACCATAAGTAAAGCCACCAGTTGATAAGCTTTCAATCAACTTTTCGGTGCTTCATGTGTAATATGAGGGTCCTCATACATTTTAGGGAGGTCTCCAACATGAACATCATAAACTGGAACAGCGAAACAACTACCAATCTACAAAGGAACTTCAGGAAGTAGAGGCAATGCTGAAAAAATATTTTAGAAACTTAATATTAAGAGAAAAAGGAGAAAATATTGAATCCATGACATAATATTAGGGTACTTAAAAAAACCTGTCAGGATGTCAAAGTGCTTTAAAAAGAAAATAAGAAAAAGGAAAAATATAAGAAAAAATAAAGGAAAATATAAAAACATTTAAAAGTCAGCTTTAGAGTTCTGACATTTGATTAGTAATAATTTTGGAAACACATAACTTTAAAAATGTGATAAAAAATAAATAACAAGAAATTTTCCAGAATTGAAATATATCAATAACTAGATTGAAGGATCTTACCAAGGTCTAGCTCAGTAAGGTAAAAGAAGCAAATCTATTCTAAAGTACAAATAATGAAATGCAGAATATCAGAAATAAATAAAACATTCTAAAATATTTCAAAGGGAAAAAGAGAAAGAAAATTCAGGTTGTATGTGAAGAACTTGGAATATAATTACATTAGATTTCTGGCCTGGAAGATTAGAAGCTGTAAGTAATATATCAAAGGTTTTAAAGTTCTAGCCAGATGATTCATTAAAGTCTCATAACATGTAGAATAAAAAGACTTTTAGACTAATGTATTTCAAAAATTAACTTTTTTCAGTAAGCTATTTACTGAGTATTCTAATAAAACAGTGGAATAAACCCCCAAATCAGAAACTATTACAAAATGTGCTTGATCAAAATTAAGAGGAAAACAAGCAAGCCTAAAACAAAGGGAATTCCCAGGATGTCTGTGATGGGAAATTACAGAACGATGGTTTGCAGGCCTAAAAAGCTGATCTAGTTTTTACCCGGAGAAACGAGAACCCACAGAGGGAGCTCTTTAATTAAAATGCACATTGACAGATTATTAGGTATATTTATGAACATTATATGTCTTTGTTTTTTTAGTATAATCATGACTTATACCTATGGTTCTGGCTTAATCATTGATAACATGTACTTTCATTGCCAGAGGCAGTCTTCCCAGACATGCTCTACCATGTGAAATGCTGCCTTGAAAGTCTCAAATGGTATAGGATGAAACAGGCACAAAACAAAGTAAAAATGTTAAAAAATGAGGGAGATTTTAAAATTTAAGAACATTAAATCTTGTGTGCAAAAGCAAATATAATCATTTTTTATCCCGAACAAGTATCTGTAGATTCAAAACACAAACTGAGGGCTATTGGTTAGGATACAGTCAACTGTAATAGAAATTGCTAACTTGATTTGGCTTCACCAACATTTAAATTTAATATCTCACACAAGAGGTTTGAGATAGGAAAGCCACTGTCACAGTGCCTGCAGGCGTGGGCTCGCTTCTCATTCAGTGTTTACTTCTCTCCCCCTCCTCCTGTTTGACTTGTTACTCAGGCAGCTAGCAAGGTGTGTGCACAAGTTCCAGCATTCCTTTCGGTCACCAGAAAGGCAGAAGCAGAGAGAAGATCATCTCTGCTAATGTCTCCTTTTTAGGACCTAGGAAACCTTTCCCACTAACTTCCTGGAAGTCTTGCCACCAATGTCCAGCACTGATGAATTCAGATAGAGAAATATAAGTGTACTATTTAGAAATCTGATGGTAATCATCAATGGAGATAATGAAACAGCCTCTCTGGGGAACAGGCAGGAAGGGGAGAAACAAGTTTCTTTTGACACTGCATTATATTTTTTATTGTTATTTGATATTTTAAACAATGTAGATATAATTATTTGATAAAAATATTGTTTAAATATGAAGACCTATTATCATAACTTTAGACCTAACATCATAATTTGAAGTAACCGCTTAACATTCCATTAGTTTTTCTATAGCATTTAATCAATTGCTTATCAAAATGTATTTAGGATGTTGAAAACATTTGGTATTGCAAATTATGAAGAGTAATCCTTAGTTTGTTTATAATACTTTAGACATACTTACAAACATTAAATAGACTTGGGTTTGAGGCAAGTTGTTGTTAGGGAGGAAATAAGGGTTAAGTGGAGGTTCTCAAATGTTGTGGCAGCACCTAAGAATCACTGGCAGGGAGTCTCTATTGCAGTGCCTGAGCTGTACCCCAGATCAACAGGGTCCATACTTTTTTGAGGGCAGGGCAGCTACACAGACATGGGTTAACTCTTCCAGTGATCTAGTGAGTACTCACAAATGAGAATCGCTGAATTCAGGAAGATTATTCTCCCCGCCAAGCCTGTGCCCCCATGATTTTAAAACATTTGATCTGTCTGTGCTATAAATTGAATAAGATTATATAATTTCTTACACCGATTACTCTCTTCATGTCTTCTGTCATCCCTGTCTTCCCTGTCATGCTCTTATCCCCACCCCCATGCTTCAAGATAAGGAATATAAGGAAGCGTAAGGGTTAAAATTGGAGGATATTGTTTCTTCTTTCCTTCCTTTATATTGTAACCAGTCTTATTCTTCTAGAGGAGCAGAAGATGTTCCATCTGTACTGGCCATTGTGAATAATGTGCTTCCTTAACTTGGTCTCCTTTCAAATGTGGGATGAACATCTCGTGCATTAGTACAACCCTCACATTTTCAGTTCTTCATGCTCCCGAATGGCCCCAGGTTTTCAGTGTGGGAGACTGCTTCTACTTTTACATTCCATCACGGCAAATAGATTGAATGTAAAGACTGAATATCTTTGTTTTTCTTTATACTGAGCTTTTTTCTTATAATGGAGGTCTTTGAAAATAATTTATCATTACAGGACAAGCAAAATTCATTATTTACAAAAATTATTTGTGAGAATGAATTTCCAAGTTTTCCACAGTATTCAGTCTATTATTGTACCAGTAGAAAAGTGTTTTCAATTTACTTTTTTTTATCAAACCAAACTGCAAATACATTGTACTGCTATGCCATCTGTAGCAAGCTGTTGTAATTACCCATCTGTTTCAAACTGTGGTTTTGTTAGTACATTCTTGCATTTGGTGTTTTGCACAATTAAGTTCATTAAAGTAACACTCTTGAGTTTTAATATTAAGGGTAATGTTTTTGAACTCTGGTGTTCTGGAAAGTATGAGATAATATATGGAGTTTTGATAAAACAGATATTTTATTCTCAATGACTTGCATTGTATAGGGAAACTATTTTAAAAGTAAAGTATCATGAGATTATAATCTGTATGATCACATATTTCAAAAAGTTTTTTATACTTTAATGAAAGATTAAATGGAAATAAGTGATGATGGTTCAGATTATGCTTTTTTTTTAGTTATGATTTCCTCGAGAGCTTAATGATGTTTATTTTCATCCTGCCATTAATAGTTATTTGCTCTTTGCATTGTCTATTGTTGTGTCTATAGTATTTGGGTATTCTTATAATTCAAAATGTTTTTATGTAGTTTGCCTCAAAATGTGCTATTTTACTTTTGTTAAAACTCCCAATTCATTACAGTTTGTGTTGAGATCTGTGTATAAGGGTAAGCATTGCTTTTTAAGGTAAAACTTATTCCTTTGGCAACTCAAGATACTGAAGTTCATTTTGAATGGAGATTTTATAGCTGATATCTTTAAGATAAAAAAGAATTAACATAGTCTATTTTCTTTTTATGATGTTTTGTATAAGGGTTTATATTGAATATCATAGTTTTAGAGTAAAAAATTGATTATCATGTTTTTATTTAGGCATATTTTAAAAATATGCACAAGCACCTAATAAAACTGGGTAGAATGTTGCACTTGATGAATGCTAATAATGATAATATCAAGGTCAACATCTACTAAGTGTGTATCATGTGCCAGAAACTTTGTTGAAGAAATGACCTCCATTATTTCTTTTAACCTAATTAAAAATAATAATTAAATAGATATTACTATTATATTTAATTTATATGAGTGGGAAGAGGCTTAGAGGTTATGTAATTTTTCCAAACTCACACATGTCTTCTGGCAAATATGAGTTTGAACCAGATTCGGTATCTTACTTTGTCTTATATATTAAATAAATAATTGTTCTTTTAAAATACATTACATAGTATATCAATCAGGCTCCATTCAAGAAATACAAAATACCGTAAGCACTTAAATCAGAATGAAATCAGGGTATCAAGTGTTCAAAGGGATAACCCAGAAATTGGTAATTGTAGAAAGAGGCTATCACTTCTAGGGCTAACAAAGGGAAGAAGTGCCATGAGAACTCAGTACCTCAAGGAGTGGCCAGTATGGGGCTAGGACTGGTGACCCCGAGAAGAGGTATGATCCAGCAGGCTGGCGATAGTGGATGTGAAATGAATAGGTATGACAGGCTTCTAAATGTAGAGGTAGTTGGCATGCTTCTCTTGGGCTTCTTAAGGAAGTGTCAACCAACACAGGTGTTGCCATGATTTTTCAGATCAGATTAGTGTAAATTATCAGAAAATATAAATCACAGGGTAGATATATAATCATTACTCTTAATAGAAGCAGATAGAACTTTGTAAACCATCATTCTAGAAAGTTTATTTCTGTCACTTTGTCAGTTCCTACTGGAAAGAAGCTATGACTCTGACAGCTTATAATTTTAGAAACAGGGCTGGTGCTGTTTTGACACAATAAATATTTGTCTAGAGGGTTTAGGAAGTAACTTGGTGACATCCTAGAGTCTAGAGATGTTGGTGGCAGCAAAAATATTGACTATCAGTTATTTAGGCCTCTTAAGTTTAGCACCTACTTTGTGAGAGCACCATGGTGTTATCTCCCTAGCTGTCAGCAACACAGAAAGGTAGTTGTCTATACCTCTGTTTCTCAGATGAGAACATTTAGATTCACAGTGGTTCAAGCAACATTTCAAAATGCACCATCTGGCACTCAGAATATATTCTAGTGAGCAAATAAAAGAGAGCCCCTTCTTTTGATTCAGCAAAGTTGTTTAGTGGTGGCAATGACCGTGACCACTGCTGAATCAAAGGTTACTGTGTCCTTCTTGGGAATGTATGCTACACCTGTAGCAGTTTCATGGTGGGGAACCACTAGGGCTATTCATTTATTTAGTGCCTTGATGAAAGGAATACTTTTAAAAAATGTGAAAAGTGGGATGAAAACTGAATCAAAAGGAATAAATGGAATAGGAACAACACAGACAAGGTGTCAGGCAGGGGATGATGGGTTAAAGGTGAGAAATAATGACCAAAGGTAAGGATGAGGTGGCCATGGAACTTGAAAACATCATAGTAAGGGGGTGGCTGTCAAAGGCATGGAAGCCTGTCATTCCCACCAGCCTTTCTACCACTTGACACAGGCTTCGGACTTAGGTCCAGACTGGCGTCATTTTAACATGGTTTGGATTAGTCAGTTAACATTTCATATAACCTAGTAATTGCATACTTTTGTATTTACTCAAAGATAGCATATGTGTCAAAGATTTTACATCTAGTCACTTTCTGTATGCCAAAAAGGATTTTAAAGGAAATGCCATTTTTTTTGGAGTGAAAACTCCCTTTTCTGGGAACTTCTGGCAATACTAGCAAGTGCAGACTTTCTCAGATCCTTAGCCTAAGGTGAGGCAAAAAAGAGAAAATTTATTTTTATATGGAGTAGGAATGTTGTCACCTTGAAAGTGGAAACCAGGGGTATTCATCTGATTAAATTCAAAGACTTCATTTGTTTTAAAAAAGCAACAAAACTTTATTGAGATATAATTTACATTGCATAAAATTAACCCATTTTAAGTATTCAGTGAATTAAGTATTAAGTGAATTTTAATAAATCCCAGTAAATTGACTGTGTTGTTCAACCATCATAAAAAACCCAGTTATAGGACATGCCCACCACCCTGGTGATATCCCTGGTGCCCTTTGGTTGTTAATCCCCTTTCCCACTTCCAGTCCCAGGCAGCCACAATGTCCTTAGGTTACTATAGATTTCCCAAAGGCATTATTTTAAGGAAAGCAAGTTGGGCCAGGAAGTTCTTAAGTTGGATTTTGGTGTCTCTGGCTTCAGAAGTGAGTAGGGGTGTGAAATATAAGCCCAGGTACAACAGTCTGAATTTTTAAGTTTTTACCTCTAGTATGAGAGAGTGGCCTTGGGCAGTGGAAGAAACAACTCCAAATGTGAATTTGCTTCCAAATTTGGCAGGGACAGTTGAGAAACTTTTTTTAAAGGTAGTTTGAGACTGTCTGGCCAGAGTGTGACCTCAGGTGATCTTGGGAAGATTGGCCTCCACTGATGTGTGAGTAAACTGGTTCCACATGTGAGGAGCTTCCAGCCAAGGCTGTGCTTGGCATGGCTGCAGGCAGGAGAACTTTGTCCTCACCGTCTGAAAATACTGGCATTTCCTAAAGAAACTTGCCTATAACCTTGAGGAGTCTTTCATGGTTTTCCAAGTTTGGGCATGTGAGTTTTTACCCACACATCAGTGGTGGCCAGTCTTCCCAAGTAAGATCATCCAAGGTCATGCTCTTGCCAGAGAACGAATCAAGTAAGCTCAAACTATGTTTAAAAAAATGTTCCTCAGCTCTCTTGGCAGATTTGGAAGCAAGGGTCCCATATTCTTTGTTTTTTATTCAAAATGTAAATGAATTGCTCCTCCAATTCAAAATCAAGTCTGTCATTTAAAATCTCCAAGAAGGCTTAACTACCTTGATAACTGTCCCTTCTCTCATTTATCCATTGACCAGAATTTGTCTTTTTGAGCATTCATTCTAGAATCTAGATGACAGGAACACAGGTGTGAATAAGAAAAATGTTCTAGTTCCCAAAAGTTTAATTTGAGCTGTGGGAGAGAAATGATTAAAAAATAAGGTATATTCACACCCTGGCTGGTGTAGCTCAGTGGATTGAGTGTGGGCCTGCAAACCAAAGGGTCACTGGTTCCATTTCCAGTCAGGGCACATGTCTGGGTTGTGGGCCAGGTTCCCAATTGGGGATGCACAAGAGGCAAGCACACATTGATGTTTCTCTACCTCTCTTTCTCTCTCCCTTCCCCTCTCTCTAAAAATGAATTAAAAAAATAAGGTATATTCAGGCAGAGGTCAATAATAGAAAGAAATCAAAACAAGGTGTTGGAGTAGGAATGATGGGTCATGCTGGATGATGGGGTTAGTATAAATAAGATGATCTGGCAAAAGCCTCTGTGAGGATATGAACATCTCAGCTGAGATAAAGTTGCACAGGGGGCCAGCCATGTGAGGATTTTTCAGACAAGTGTTCCAAGCAGACAGTGTAGCAATTGCCAGAAGTAGGTGGGCATGAGCTTGGAGTGTCTGAAAGACCAAAGCAAGACCAGTGTGGCTACAATTCAAGAAGGAACAGAGTGATTCAGGATGAGGCCAGAGACGCTGGGGCCCATGGAAGAACAGTTGGAATTTATTCTAAGAGCAGTAGGAAGCTATGGAGGAGAGAGGTTGTGATATGACCTGATTTACATTCAATCCAGATAATTCTAAGTACTGTGTATAAAATGGAAGCTAGAGCGGCCCTTTGGAAATGATAATGACAGTGGCTGTATGAGGGTCGTAGTGCCTTCTGGTAGTTTTACACATCTTGATATCTAAAGCGATACTTTCTCTCTTCATTCTTTGTGCATCTATCCCATCAATGATATATCTTGTTCTTTATTTGCTCTTTTTAAGCCAAGTCCTCATGGAATTGGCTTACCTAAAGTGGGGATGACTTTAAGTTAGGCAATCACTGAAGTTAGAAATGTTTTCAGAGGTAATGTAGTACAGTCCCCTCATTTTAGAATTGAGGCAGCTGAGGTCAAGAGTGAAATCAGGGTCTTTTCTGAGTTCGTACATCTAGTTAATGACAGAACCAAGAATAGAATGTAGGATTTTTGATTTCTTATCAATTGTTTCTTCCACTAATGTCCAGCCTATTTATGTTCTCATAAAATATATACATATTAGTATTCTCTGATGTAGGGGTTAGATGGATTGGTCAGTGGACAAAGAGGCCTGAGCTAGTAGGACAAGGTGGAGGAGGAGATCATTCATTGTGTCAGCCCAAGGAGATCAAGATGCCTGAACAAGAGTGGCAGAGAGTCTGCAAATCCACAGGACTTTAAAAGGTCAGAGTGATGAAGTCAGCAGATGGACAGAACTGTGGGGGAGAATGCCAGGCAGGGAGCAAATGAACCTGAGACTGTCTGAGGGCATTACAGGACAGTCAGCAGATGGGCTGCACCATATCATAGGGCGAGTAGCACTGTCATTGACACTAATTGCTAGTGATGGAGGTCCTTTGCAAAACACGGGAGATAATGGCCTTATTTTATAGGACATTTGCTATAATGACGGACGCATTCACAACAGCTTTCCACATTAAATGCACTAAATTGTGAAAGCAGGGAAATATTTGCAGTGTTTTCTTCTTCTTCTAATACCATGTTGGAGATAGACTTACCAATTAGGATATGCCACAGCACCCAGGAAATGGCATTTCTTCTGAGCATTGAGTGTTTTCACAAATTAGAATTCCCTTAAAAGTGAAATATTCAGAAGTGAAACAATGCAGAACAGGACAGATGAAGTGATTCTGTAACACAAATGAGCAGATAAATTAGGAGGATCAGATGTGGGAGAGACATCGAAACCCTCATATCATCTCTGGTAACAGAGATGGCAGTTGGATACCCCCCAAAATTGTTTAAAAGATGCCTATATGTTAAATATAAGGAGCTTGAACAAATATAAGATTCAATAGGAAGGCTGTACTTTTTACCTCATCAGAAATTTCTAGGAATATAATTTAGCATTTTAGTTCAAGAGATTTTTTTTTGAGCAGTTATTATGTTCCAAATGCACTGCTAGGTTCTGGCAATGCAAAAGTCGAACAAAATAGTATCCCTAATCTCAAATCACTCATCACTGAGTCAGAAAGTACATAAAAATGATTCTAAGATAACTGCTATAACAGGGATAAGGAAAATGTTTTGGTCCCATGAAAGATAAATGTCTATGATATGAGGAAAAAAAATTAAAATGTGAAGGTCAACTATGATCTTGGGAAAGGTAGCTTGGTTAAATGATATATTTGCAAAAAAAAAAGTCTGTCTTGATTTTACTTTTTTGTTGTTGGCAGTCACTAACACGCGTGGCTGTGCAATGCTAGTGACTTCTGTACTTGTATCATCTTGGCTCTAGAGCAGCAAAAAACTAAATGGAAGCCGGATGATTGCCAGTGATCTCTGAGTGCTGGAGAGTTGAGTCAACTGGGTGCAGTACGTCACTCTGTTTTTAAGCCCTTTTGTTTGCTGCTCATTTACAAGGCAGCAAGAATTAAGAATTCCACTTAGCTTTATTTTTTTTTGCCTTCTGTCTTCATCATCAGTTCCTTCATCCCATTAATTTTTCTTCTGCCGCACTTCTTTCCTTTAAATTCTCTTATTTTCTCATCACTGCCCCAAGGCCAAATACATTTGTCAAGACTATCTTGGAACTCAGGTCCATAAACTTTGAATGCCAAACCACAACTGTTTGGTTTTCACAATTTTTGGAAGCTTGTCTGGCCCTAAAACAGGATTTCTTACCTGGCACCTGCCTTCTCCATTAGTAACTGTACCATCATGGTAATTATAGAGTCCCCTTCAGCAGTCACATAACCTACAATGTCGTGTTCATGAAAACCAATTAAAATTTTATCCTTATTGTCTCTCTTGCCCAACACACCAATATATAATTTTATTTTAGACTTGGAAATAATCATTTAGTTGATTGATATAGCAATAAAAAACATTTTAGATCAACCAAGCTAAAAAGCTTGATGGAACTGCCCTTGTTTCACAATAATCTTTCTTCTCAACTTACCAAGACCTATCTTAAATGCCTAAAGTAATGCACATAAAATTCATTCTCTGGCAAAACTTTTACTGACTGAAAGCTATAACTGATCTGAAGGCATTTCCATCTTAAAGGATAATTTTGGTTCTGTGAAAAACACAGGGACCAATTTAATTGCTTGTTTCCTAGCAGTCTAGCCATTTCTGACATACATACACATGTACATAATTGTGTACTCCCATCATTGAATTGTGGGATGTCCCTGAAGCACATCTGGAGACCAGGACTGAGTGAAAGAATTTTGCTTGGGAAGTGCTGGAAAAACCCATAGGCAGTAGGGTAGTGATGCAGGAAACGGATGTAGCCAGTAAAGGTGAACCATTAAGTTCAGAGCATTACAAGTGGGTGCCTGGACCTCGACCCAGAGGGCAGACTCTGGGAAATAATGCAAAACATATATCTGAGGTATGAGGAGATGAGGCAGTTGTATACTAAGTCTCAAGACACTTGTTGAAGACTGCCCTGCCCCTGGCAATGTTAACTACTTGGAGCTTTGGGTCTGCCATGCAGTAGCCCCTTCCTGGACAACTCACCTTTCTCTCTTTTCAGGAACAAAGGTCAGGTATTGGTGACAGGAAGTCAGCCCGATACCAGCACACAAAATGGTCCTTGGACTGTGTATGCACCATTGGCAGTGCTACTACAATGCATTTATCACATTTTAGATTATCTGAAGATTACTGAATAGGGAGAACAATGTTAAATCCGAACATCTTTGCTCTTTTCTTAAGCCATTAATTCTTTCTTTTCCCTCACTGATAGTCTAATCAAGAGATTTCATCATTTCTCTACTCAGGCACTTGTGCTGCAGGAGATACACCGAGGCAATCAGGTACTGGGCAAAAGGAAAAGAAACAAAGTTACCTGAATGATTCATAAACTGGAGAAGCAGACCATGAATAGTCAATGGTTGTCAGAGAGGCCTTTGCAATGAGGAAGATGCTGTAGATGTTTCAGCTATATATAAGAACAAATTATCCAGTGCTTGTATCACTGTCACATTACTGTCACACAGTTAGTAGACGTCTCCATTTGAATACGACAGTTTTAGGCAGTGTAAAAAGCAAGTCAAGCCAGGTGCTCCTTCCTTCACTGGAATCTAAAATCTGAGTAAGACCTGGAAATGAGCATAAAAGCATAGTTCAGAGGGCCCAACATGATATGTCCATAAGGGTGATGAAAGTAAAGTGGATGGAAAGCAAGCTACTGTAATATGACAAACGGGGAGTAGTATTTAGCCTCAGAGTCAGGAAGAGAATAGGGACTGGTAGAACCTGCGCTCTGTCTGCAGTGGACGGGCCGTCATGTGGAGATGCAGTCCCAGTGTTAGCGGTCAACCAAACATTTCATAGTGGGTGTAGATGGACATTGTCAGAAGTTTCATTTAAAACTCATTTAAAGTTTCATCATACACACAAAAAATACCATGTGCCCCATATATATTTAGGCCAAATGGAATGCATTTCCTGACCAAGTTAACCAAATAAGTCAAATTCAGTTGGAGATATGACACAGATGAATGAATACCAGATGCCTTTCACTGACAAAAGTACGAGAGTTGTGTGCCTGCGTATGTGTGTTTGTATGCGTAGGAGAGAGAGGATAGGAATCACCTGGTGTGTTCAGGATGAATATATACATATGCATTTGTATGTACATATATGCATATGTACTTATATGTATACATACATCTTGAAAACAATGAGGTAAGTGTGTTTTTTGAGATGATGAGTAGAGAAGACAGCAAAGCTAACTGTTTTCTCTGCCATTTCAATTATGTTCTTAATTTAAGGCCAACTCAGATGCTGCATCACTGACTCCTTGCCTTTATTTTTTGCAAGAGGTCTTTCTTGGTGAGTTGGTGGATTTAGAGGGAACTCCGTGATTAAATAGATTTGGCATGAGGTAAGAAATTTAAATGGATTATTTTATTAGAGAGTTTGGAGAGGTTTGTAAGGACTTTGGACTGTAGCTTGAGAATAAAAACAACATTATATAGACAGTTCCTGGGTGCTGAGTCCTAAGATAGGTATTTTGCTTTTGTTATTTCTTTTAGTCCCAACAGCAATCTTGTAGGGTGTCGGGAATTGTTTTCAAGAAGGGAAAATATACCCCTGTACATACATGCATACAAAGACCTAGAGTTTAAACAATTTGATCCAGATTATAGAAATAATACACATCAGTACCCTGACTCATATATAGAATGCATACAGCCCCATGCATAAGTATTGTCTAAGCAAGTGTTGTCTACATTTTCCCGAGAGTAGGGAAATAGACATTAACGTGTATTTATGTGTGACATTCCTATTTGGAATACAGGGTGATGAGTGTTGCTTGATTTTGAGCATATGTTTTTCATGATGACTGAGCTAGCTAACCTGACTCTGGATTACTCCCATGGCTCATTTGTCCCCTGGGGTCTTTCTTATAGGTTAGCTAAATTTTTAGAGCATTATGTTGCTCTATCAACAGATTATCAACTGAAAGCTTGCACCTGAAGTAGAGGGGGAGGATGGATCTTACCCAACCTAGAACTTCATGAGAAATGGCACTCCCTTACCTCTTGCTTCTCAGACACCAAGCTCTTCTTTCTGCTCACATTTTTTATTCTGTTCTCTTATTTTTTCCAATAAATTTCTGTTTTTAATTTGAACTAGTCTATGTTTCTGTTTCTTGAAATAGAATAACCACATCTAAGTGGACATTTCTGGGGGAAATGTGATGTGGATCAGTATTGAAGTCATCCTTTCCCCCTTATTAGGGAAAATAACATCATAGATTGTCCAATAATGAAATCTCAAAATTTCATCATTTTAGGAAGACAAAAATCTCATCCAGACCTCATTAAGAAAGAAAAGTGGGCCCTGGCTAGTGTGGCTCAGTGGATTGAGCACTGCCCTGCGATTCAAAGGGTCACCTATTCAGTTCCCAGTCAGGGCACATGCCTGGGTTGCGGGCCAGGTCCCTAGTGTGGGGCATGTGAAAGGCAACCACACACTGATGTTTCTTTCTCTCTCTTTCTCCCTCCCTTTCTCTTCTAAAAACAATCAAAATCTTAAAAAAAGAAAGAAAAGTGGTTGTTAACTTCTTTTTTGTCCTCATTTTAGAGAGGAAATTGAGAAAAACTTGCTGAAGGTAGAACTCTGTATGCTATATTGAGGCATTTTTCTCTGGGCTTTTCACATTAGTGGTTGGTATTATTTATAGATGGGTTGACCAAGGACAGGGTGCATGTTGTTACTGAGGTCAGAGTCAGTAGTGGTGTGTCCCACACTAGAATTGTTTTTCAATCCTTATCCCTTGGTCCACTGATATTTCTCTTAAAGGTTTCAAGGAACTCCTTTTTCCTCTTCATTTCACATAACATTTTGTATCTCTGAATAAGAACATACAATTTAAATATGTAATAGAATTAATTGAAGTTACACTAATTTTTTAATGTGTTCATCTTGTGTGTGTTGACGTCTCTGCAGAGATGCTGCAGTAGCATTAATTTCTGTTTCTGCTGACCTGTCTGTGCACAAGGCCAGCTGACTGGAAGAGGTTACTTCACAGTTTAGTACATAATCGGAAGAGACATGGCAACTATTTTAAATTATTAACAAATGAGTCAGGCTGTGTTTTTAACATATGACTTAGAAACAATAAAGACACGAATTTGTGCTTTTACTAAAATAATTGAGAGCTTTGCACTTCATTAATTAAATATTATACTTTCTCTAATGTTTGACTGAATCAGAAACATTTATGATTGAACTTTTGCAGACCAGAGTGATTGGGGAGTGGGTTATCTTTATAGAATGCATTTTCCAAGTAGAGATGAAAGATATTTTTAAAATACTTATGCTTGGATATCTACAACACTATTTTTTATAGCATTATATACTATACTAGTATTTAATGCTAGTTTTTTTGTTGGTAATAGAATCTAATTACATAACTGATAGCTGTTTGGATTCAGGATCTTTTTCAAGTACCACCAAATTAGTCACAGTAAACATAAGGATTTTTATAAAATTGAGGAGTAAAATAGAATATCTGTGTCAATCTGAGAACATTCCTGGTGTTGAAAGCTGCTCCCCTTTTCTTCCTCCCTGTATTCTTTTTTATCTCCTTCTAATCTTACTTTTTCTCTTCTTTCTTCAGTCAAAATCTTACTTACAAAATTGTTTCATTGACGTTTACTTTATTCTTTCAACACTAGAGTACAAATATAAGGCAAAATCCACATGCCTTAGAGGTTTGTTCATTTGGAGATTAAAGTACAAAATATTTTATACAAGTTATATCCTTGATTTTGCATGGATGTTTTCATATCCTACACTCAGTGGGGATAATATTTTGAAAATATTAAGCCAATGTGGTTTATTAACTTCATCTACTCACTTCTCTACTCCAGCCATTTTGGAAAAAAGCAAAGCAGGTGCATAGGCACTGCCAGAAGTCTCTGATAAAGTCCTCAAGTCTCCGAGAACAGAGCAATATAGAGGAGAGTGATCTAATTCTTATGTCCTGGTTTCTTTCCTCCAGTCACGGGAAAACAAAAATGCTTAGTCACAGAGAGGGCCGGCATCAATGGCTCCTTGCCTAACCAGGGTGCTTATGTCCTGGAAGTGACTGAGATATTCCCTGCTGAATTTATAGGGATGTAGGAGGAAGCTGCTCAAATCCTGGTACCACGCAATGTGCAGGGTACAAAGCTTAAGGTGAGGTAGAGCTGCAGGACCTGGCAGCAGCACTAGCAAGGGAGGAGGTGGGACCTGGATGCACTAAGAAAAATGCCAGGAATTCACCTGTCACAACTTAATAGACAACTTCACAAGGTACTCAGGATAACCTAGACTAGCAGAAGACACCAACCAGTGACCCATGCAAAAACCAGGGGTTCCTCCTAATTGCCATCGTATCACTTCAGCTTTCTGCTACTCTTAAGATGTCATTTTGTGAAGAGGAAGAATTAGAACCCCTGAAAGCCTATAATATATCATTAAAATAATCTTATAAATAGAGGCTAAAAAGATCTGTACTGTAACATTTAAAACTTTATACTTCCTGCTGCCTCGATAGCCTCATAAGCAGGCTGTGAGCATTCGGCCCAGGTGACCAGGTGTGCCAGTGGCAGGCATAAGGTGGGCCTCTGCCGCAAGTTCTCCTTCCTACCCTCACCTAACTGTAACCAAATAACATTAAAATGTACCAGTGAAATCTCTTCACACTTTTTCTTTTTCACCCCACCCCAACTCCTAATAAAAGTACTCATGGATCCTTCTCTCTGCTTCTCATCTGTTCCTTTGAGCCCACCCCTCTCTCAAGTGGTCCCCTTTTGGTGTGAGTAACTCTGTCTCTCTAGGACCTGTGAGTATCATAGGCTTCATTTTTTCCTGAGCCTCTCCTCTGTTTCTTCTTGCCACAATACCTCTCTAATCATCTCAGAAAAGAATACAAAACAAGATGAAAGAAAAAGATGAAGACACAAATTTAAGTTGTTTTATTCGCCTTGCTTTCATGGCATAGGGATATGATTTCTTATGTACTTGATTGTAACATGTAAATTTTAATCCATGACTCAGAGTAAGATGTCCAAGGATATCTGTATCCCTTCTGTGGGAGGGTACTCCTAATGTCAGAGCCTGGAAGGGCTTTTCAAGTTTGCTGAGGAATTAGACTTTAAATGTAAAACTTTACAATATCAAGTTATGTGGAATAATATTGTGTTACACAGACCCTTTTGAGAGTGAGAGAGTATTCACTAGCTGTGGAATAGAGAATGACTTTCTAGCATCCACGTATAAACCTGCTTTTTTTAGTATTTAGATCTCTCAAAAATACTGCTGGTGGTTGTTCCTTTTAGGAGAATACAAAGTTCAGGTTTCAGATTCCCAATTTCTGAGTCTAAAATTGCTTTAAAAAGCAGAAAAAAAGCAACTCCTTTGAGAAGCTTAAAATCATACTTGTTGATGGGTAAAAGAAGTGATTAGTGGCATTCATTTTTTTCATTACTGCTACTTTACACTCACTGCAATAATAATTTCTCTTTCTCTCTCTCTCTCCCTCCTGCCTCTCTCTGTCTGTCTGTCTCTCTCACCTGCTTTCCTTTTATCCAAATATTAGGCATGGGTGAAGATCCTGTTTAAGATTCCCCTCCTTGTTGAAATCTTAGCCAAACACTTCTGTCTCTTACTTTTTCAGTGTCTATTTTTTGTATTCCTTAGTTAGGGACTCATTGTATTTGGCCTCAGGAATTATCCACAGCTTTATGAGAGTTCATAAAGATTGTTTCTTCAGGAAAAAATCTACTGTCATGAAGACAGCAGCCATGTCTTTGGTCTCACTCTCTCTGAGCACAAAG
>PVKM010030258.1:0-17374 GCA_004027735.1 Carollia perspicillata
AGATCAACATTCCCACTGATGATTGTGAGTCAAGAAAAAAGAATTTATATCCAGTATACCTTGTTTAAGAAGAAAAGTGTGTGAGATATTCTTCCCAAATGGTTAAGTCTCTATGCCCTTGGAATACTAAACTGTCCAAAACAGTACTCTGAGATCTTACCTCCCTTGAGCAGAGAAAACAAATTACAATTTTGTGTGTTTGCCTCAAATAGAAGGTCAAAAAGGCAGGTCTGTGGAACTGTAGGTATTGATTGGTCATTGGGTGGTATACTCAAGGTGAACAGCAATCAATGATTTATTATAATTGTTTATGACCCTTCAGGAAATGCTGCTGCTAATATCATTATTGGTAGTTACAGCATAGAGAAGCATTTGTGAGTTATCAAATTTAGCTAATACTTATTTTGCATCTGTGCTATCTGAACACCTAAAGTGGAAGGCTTTGTTTTATTTTTTTAAGTTATATTTTATTGATGTTGTTATTATAGTTGTCCCGTTTTTTCTTCCTTTGTCCTCCTCCACCCAGCACCTTCATTCCCTCAGGCAATCCTCACACCGTTGTTCCTGTCGTGGGTTGTATGTACAAGTTTTTTGGCTACTCCATTTCCTATACTGTACATTACATCCCCATGGCTATTCTGTAATTTACCTATTTGTTCTCCTTAATCCCCTCACCTCTTCACTTGTTCCCCTAAACTCCCTCCCACCTGGCAACCATCAAAACGCTCTCCATATCCATGATTCTGTCTCTGTTCTTGTTTGCTTAATTTGTTTCTTAGGTTCAATTGTTGATAGGTATGTATTTATTGCCATTTTATTATTCATAGTTTTGATTTTACTCTTTTTATTAATAGGATCCTTTAACATTTTATATAATGATGATTTGGTGATGATGAACTCCTTCAGTTTTCTTGTCTGGGAAGTGCTTTCCTTATCTGCCCTTGGATTCTAAATGAAAGCTGTGCTGGCTAGAGCAGTCTTGGCTGTAGGTCCCGCTTGTCATGACTTTGAGTATTTCTTGCCAGTCTCTTCTAGATTGCAACATTTCTTTTGAGAAATCAGCTGACATGGAAGGCGTTATTTTTTAACCCATCTCAGAAATGGTTGAGGTTAAAGACTATAAAATCATTAATAAGTTAATACCTTGAAAATGTCTTTCTCAGGAAGTTTGTGTTAGTGAAAGACGAATAAATGGAATTTTCTAATATAATAATGCTTTGAATTGAATTATACAACTAAACACTTGGGGGAAGAAAAGGCCAAGAAGTTTTCAAATGTTTATTTTATCCTCACATGGACATAGGCTACAAACATATACTTAGTTTCATATTTTTAAAATTATGCATTTGAAAAAACTTAAAGCAGTTTCCCATTAACTTTTCATTTTTTAGTAATGACCAGCTTTTGGTATTTTATTGTTACTGAGATAGATTTTTTAAATATTTTTTAAATATATTTTATTGATTATGCTATTACAGTTGTCCCATTTTCCCCCTTCATTTCCCTCCACCCTGCACACCCCTTCCCACCCACACTCCCTCCCTTTAGTTCATGTCCCTGTGTCATAAGTTCTTTAGCTTCTACATTTCCCACACTACTCTCGCCCTCCTCCTGTCTATTTTCTCCCCACAGTCTATGCTACTTATTCTCTGTACCTTCTCTCCACCCTCTCCTCCCACTCCCCTGTTGCTAACCTTCCACATGACCTCCATTTCTGTGGCTCTGCTCCTGTTTTAGGTGACTGCTTAGTGTGCTTTTGTTTTAGGTGTGGATGTTAATAACTGTGAATTTGCTGTCCTTTTACTGTTCATATTGATTTTTAAAATATTTTTTAATTTCATGTATGTGTTTCAAAAAATTATGCCTTTGTAGGTCAGAAGTAGGCCAGAATAGATTAAAGTGAAAGAAATATCACACTTTTAGTTATTTGTAGTCTTAAAGGTGACTTGGTTATAATTTGTCATTCTTAAGAGCTGCAGTTAAATTGAAATTTTATATAAAAAAATTATTTATTTGACAAAGGTAAGTTCTCTTCAAAAGGGGGACGTTTATCATTCGCTTACTTAGTAGTCCGCTAGATGCTCGTTATTTTTAAGAAGGGTAGTAGATGGCATGTAGATTTTTTTCCTCTCTTCCTCTGGCTTAAACATCTTTTCATTACTTCTTATTTCTGGTAAAATGACATATTTGGGTGTTATTTTGTAGTACGTAGGGGACAAT
This sequence comes from Carollia perspicillata, assembly GCA_004027735.1. Classification (NCBI taxonomy): domain Eukaryota; kingdom Metazoa; phylum Chordata; class Mammalia; order Chiroptera; family Phyllostomidae; genus Carollia; species Carollia perspicillata. The sequence goes on from PVKM010030258.1 coordinate 2,221, forward strand.
TTACTCAAAATCATGAAGGCGCAGTTGCAGAATCATCTGCATGTCCAGTGATTTTCGTTGCAGCCGAACTCTTCTTTTTCCCATTTTTATATCTGACCGTCTGTCCGTGTTTTGTTTCCTCACATAAAAGAACAATACACTATATTTTTAGCTTCTTTTTATTGAATTATTCTAAAAGAAAGGTGAATGGAATCTGCCCTGTAATGAGTTTCTAAACATAGAGGAAAATTAAGCATTTAGTGTGAGTAATATACAAATACATATATATATATGTGTATGTATGTATTTATTTATTTATTTATAAGTGGTTAGAACACTACTTTTTGTAAAGTTGTACTTTATTTACATGGGTAAGACAAACTGTAAAGCAAACTTGATACCCTTTAATTTAGGGAGTAGATATACAACTTTACAAAATATTTTAGTTAAAATGATTCACTCTAGGAGCTTTAAATATCAAGTCATATATACCACTTCTTGGAAACCTGCCTCTTGCAGGAAGAAAGGGCAGCCCTACATGCTTTTGCTGGGTTGGGGGGTGGGTATAAAATCTTCCTCATGTTAATTGCCCAACTATTGAGTGCTTTTCTATGCTTAAAGCTGCTAACATTTGGCTCACCTTAGATTCCATCCTCTTACAAAAAAGTCAAGAGCATACTTTCTTAAAAAGTACTGAAAGGCACACATACTTTTTTGTTTCTTTTTGGTAATACAGTCAATCCTTGTTATTTGCAGATTCTGTGTGAATTTGCCTACTCACTAACACTTATTTGTAATCCCCAAAGTAATACTTAGGGCACTTTCTCAGTCATTCCTAGACATATGCAGAGGGGTGAAAAACGTAAATCAATGAAGTTCACTTTTCCAGCTGAGGTCAAACAAGGTGACTTGCTGCCTTCTTCCAGCTCTCCAACTGAAAAAGTGTCTGGATTGCGCTCTGTTTAGTGTCATGCTTTTCGTGTTTTGATGCTTTTTTGCGGGGGTGCTTTGGCTGTTTACAAATGGCCCCAAGCACTGTGCTGAAGTGCTGACATGCTGTCTAGTGTTTCTAAGTCCAGTGTTTCTAAGTCCAAGAAGGATGTCTGTACCTTAACAAAGGAAAGGTGTATTAGGTAAGCTTTGTTAAGGTTTGACTTATAATGTCTTGGCTGTGAGTTCAATGTTAATGAACCAACAATACGTGTTAAATAAGATGCCTTTAATCAGAAACACATGTAAAGCAAGGTTATGTTGACAATGTGGTGAGAACCTAGGCCTGTATTTCCCCAGAAGCCATAGTCAGTATTCATTAATTCAGTGTTGGGGACTACTTTATATAAAGTATATCCTCTGAATAACCAGAACTGGTGGCCCTTCTGTTTTTCTTTTTTTTAGCTGATAGAGATCAATCTAAAGTCAGCAATCAAGTATTTTGTGAGTATGCATGTTTTTTGTTTTTCACCTCCAGAGTCTGCCTCAGCTGTTTTACAGCCAGCTCCTCAACTTGAACTTGGCTGTGGGGAGAAGAGCCAGCTTGGGAATGGGAGCAGCCAGGCTGCTGGGCAATCTGGCATGCTGCTTGTCTTGGCTTTCACTGACCACACCATGCTGAATTTTCACCTTGCCTTTTCATGATGTTGGAGCCTAGGACATAAAACCAGCTCCTGCTGGCCTGTAATGACCAGGGGATTCTGGTCCAGGAGGGGAGGGTGCTGGGCCATGGCTCTTTCTGCCTCTGATGATGCAGTAGTTACCTGTTAAAGAACTCCATGTAAGGGGGTTCACTCACGGTTTTGTTTGTTTCTTTGTTTTTAAGTTTTGCTTTGCTTTGGATATGACTTTTCCTTCATCACCCCAAACCAGCTGGGTAAGGTATCAGCCAGAACACGTTTTTTAGGTAGGGAGGTTTAAAGACCTTTTTAAGCCCTAGGCACTGTTATTTTTCAAGTCCCTACGCTAAATCATATAAAACATACTGATATCCTAAAGTAAATCTAATATATGTAATTATGACGAGTTGAGTTGCTATGAAAATGTCATATGTGAAGGTATTTAGTTAAATGTTAATTTAAAAACTTTTTATATTCTAGAGCAATAAGTACCCAGCCCCCACCTCGCCTATGGCATGATCAGGTACTGTGGGCAGACAGGATGTAACAGGGTATAACAGGGTGCAGCCAAGAGGGGGGGCCCTAAATAGGGATTTGGAATGGGGTACAGAACTCAAGGTGTCCAGGAAATATTAGAAAGATATACAGGATGTTGTGTCCCACCCCCTCTCCATCCTCCCCCACAAGTGCGAGATATGGAAGGGACAAATGGAGCAGGGCCATTGAGAGCTGTTTTGTACAGCAACAGCTTTGCAGCTAACCTCTGTCATGGTCATTTAACATATCTGTAACCTTTAACTGGTTTCATAGATATATTAAATGTGGCCATGCTTTGAGCCAGGGGGATGGAAGTAACTTCCACCCAAGACATAATTGGGAGGCAGCTCCCCCTGGTTACAGTGACTGTGTGAGACCTTGGAGATGATTGGCTCCACACCATGGGGCCATGCCTGCCTGGACTCACTATGGCAGCCCAGTAAAGCTGGAAGGATATGGGAGTGCTGGCAAGTGTAGCTGCTTGTGGGAGGGGTCGGAAATGGGGCTGCAGAGGAAGATTGGCACGAGGATTTAAGTGGGGACATGGCAGCCATTGAAGAGAGGACCACGGGGCTGTGGCAGTGCAGAAAAAACCACGTAGCTTTGGCCAGAGTGGGGACCCCCACAGCCATGTGAGGGAGAACCATGCAGCTTTGCCGGGAGAGAACTATGTGGTTTTGCCAGGGTGGGGACCCCCGCAGCTTTGATGGGGGGCCCCCATGGCTTTGGTGAGAGTGAGGACCCCCATGGCTTTGTGGTGTTTCCTTTGGCCATGTGGCTTAGGAAGCAGGAGGGACTTTGCCTGGAAGAAAAAGGAGAAAAGACTTTTACCAGTGGGCCATGAGAAGGTGCCACATGTCTTTGGATTTATTGGAGATCCTGATGGTAACACAGCTGATGGTGCCAGGAGCCTGAATCATGGACTTCTACTTTTCCTGAGATAGGTACCCCAGATTAGGGTAGAAGGAAAAGGAAAGATTGTGTGTGTTTGTGGGTGTTTTAAGGGACTCTGGAATTTTGATGAAGACATTAAGTCATTGCTCTTAAGTCTGTATAACTTGAATAAATAATTCCTTTCCTTCTCACAAATCTTAGGTGTTAAGAGATTTCTTTTCTCTGGTGGTGGACATAACGAACCTAGTGGGGGGGGTCCTTTTGGTAATAGTATATCATACCTGCCTTTGGTCCCTGTTCTGTAACAGGGGGCCTTCAAGCTGATTGGAACAGGGGTGGGGGTGAGGGCAAGGAGGAGCAAAGGTGTCTTGAAGCAGATGGTCCCAGGCTGAGTTTTGAAGGATGCCTGTGTGGTCAAGTGAAGAGACAAGGGACAGAGGGAGTTTGGAGAAAAGCTGGGGGTAGAAAAATGTGGCAGAGGCCTGGAAACAGCATGGTGTGTGTGTGAAACTGCAGGCTGTTATTGCTGCTGGAGTGATATTCAAAAGGTAGATTGTGGAGATAACAAAACCATCTGAGAGTCAGGGAGGGGCTGCGTGTGCAGGCCTTTGTGCCATCTTAGACAAGTTTAGGCTTGTTCTGGGAAGGTGACCTGCTTCTGGTACCTCTGACTTCTGAATATTTTTTAGTATCCTTCAGTGAATATCGGTTGTATAAACAAGTTTCTGACCTTCACTGTACTTGACAGCATTTGCTAAGTTCTATACTATATTCTTTTGTTCAGTTGCCTATTTTTAAAAGAAATACAAAGAGCTTAGTTTTACAAATAACTTTTTGTTGATGCATAGCACATCAGAAAAGTACAAATACAAGTGTAAAGGGAAACAGCTTAATTATAGCCATTCTGATAGGTATGGAAATCATGATTTTTAAATATTATTTTTTCATGCTTTTTAGCTGCAGTTCTATAAAAAAGAACTTTCCTTCATCAGCTATTTGGTAACCTTGAAACACAGTCTGTGTAAGAAAGGCATAAAATATTTGATTATTCTCATTTCTCATCTTGGAAAGCCAATTTTAGTAAAACAAGCAAGTGCCCTTCCCATAGTCCTTAAGGAAAATTAGATAATGCTTTCTTTTCTTCTGTAATATCTTCTATTGTTTAGTTATTGAGTATATCTCATAACAAATTTCTGGTTTTTAATTTTAATTTTTTAAATGTTTTATTGTTTATGCTATTGCAGTTGTTCCGATTTCCCCCCTTCACTCCCCTCCACCCGCCGCACCATTCTTTCAATCGGTCCCCTGTCCCTCCTCCCCTCTTACAGCTGTCAGTCTATTCCATGATTCCGTGCCTCTGGTTCTGTTTTGCTCATTAGTTTATTTTTTCTTTAGCTTCCTCTTTTAAGTGAGATCATATGGTATTTGTCTTTCACTGACTGGCTTATTTCACTTAGCATAATAGTCTCCAGTTCCATCCATGCTGTCACAAAAGGTAGGAATTCCTTTTGTTTTTCTCCCTGCTGCATAGTATACCATTATGTAAATATACCACAGTTTTTTAATTCACTCATCTGCCGACGAGCTCTTAGGCTATTTCCAAATCTTGGCTACTGTAAGTAGTGCTGCTATGAACATTGGATGCATAAATTCTTTTGAATTGGTGTTTCAGTATTCTTAGGGTATGCTCTCATCAACGCAATCACTGGGTGAAAAGACAGTTCCCTTTTTAATTTTTTGAGGAAATTTCTTACTGTTTTCCATGGTGGCTGCAGCAGTCTGCATTCCCACCAATAGTGCACTAGGGTTGCCTTTTCTCAACACCCTTGTCAGCCCTTGTTTTTTGTTAATTTATTAATAATAGCCATTTTGGCAGGTGTGAGGTGATATCTCATTGTGGTTTTAATTTGCATCTCTCTGATGGCTAGTGATGTTGAGCATTTTTTCATATGTCTGTTGACCATCTGTATTTCTTTTTGTTGGAGAAGTGTTTATTTAGGTCCTTTGCCCATTTTTAAAAATTAAATTGTATGTCTTCCCGGTGTTGAGTTGTATGAATTCTTTATATATTTTGGAGATTAAACTCTTATCTGATTGTGCCATTCAGGAGGTTCTTTTTTCATTAGGCTGATTGTTTTTTTTTTCTTTTTTTGGTGTGCAGAAGCTTTTAAATTTGATGTAGGCCCATTTGTTTATTTTTTCCATTATTTCCCTTGGTCTAGCAGATATATTGGTAAGAATATTGGTACATGAAATATCTGAGATTTTACTGCCTCTTTTTTCCACTAGAATTTTTATGGTGTCACAACTTACATTTGTTTTTTATCCATTTTGAGTTTATTTAGTGTATAGTGTAAGTTGGTGATCTAGTTTCTTTTTCTTTCTTTCTTTTTTTTTTTTTGTGCATATACCTACCAGTCCAGTTCTCCCAATACCATTTATTGAAGAGACTGTCTTTACTCCATTGTATGTTTGTGCCCCTTAATCAAATATTAATTGACCATAAGGACATGGGTTTATTGCTGGGCTTTGTATTCCATTCCATTGATCTGTCTGATGTTATGCCAGTACCAGACTGTTTTGATTACAGTGGCCTTGTAGTATAGTTTAATATTATGTATTGTGATCCCTCCAACTTTGTTGTTCTTTCTCAAGATTGCTGAGGCTACTTGGGGTCTTTTTTGGTTCCATATAAATTTTTGGAGTATTTTTTTTCTAGATTTGTGAAATATGCCATTGGTATTTTAATAGAAATTGAGTTGAACCTGTAGATTTCTTTGGGTAGTAGGGACATTTTAATGATATTGATTCTTCCAATCCATGCACAGGGTATATGCTTCTATTTATTTGTATCTTCCTTAATTTTTTTCGTTACTGTTGTATAGTTTTCCAAGTACAGTTCTTTTACCTCCTTGATTAAATTTATTCCTAGGTACTTTATTTTTATTTTTTTGTTGCAGTAGTAAATGGGATTGTTTTCTTAGTTTCTCTTTCTGATAGTTCATTGTTGGTATACAAAAATGCCATTGATTCTGAATATTGTATCCCGCTACTCTGCCAAATTCACTTATTAGGTTGGGTAGTTTCTTTGGTAGAGCCTGTAGGGTTTTTTATGTACACTATCATGTCATCTGTGCATCATACAGTTTTACTTCCTCCTTTCCAATTTGAATGCCTTTTATTTCTTGTTTGATTGCTGTGGTTGGACTTCCAATGCTATGTTGAATAGGAGTGGTGAAAGCGGGCATCCTTGTCTTGTTCCTGATGTTAGTGGGAAAGCTGTAAGTTTTTGTGCATTGAGTATGATGTTGTCAGTAGGTTTCTCGTATATGGCATTATTATGTTGAGGTATGCTCCCTCTATTTCCACTTTGCTGAGTGTTTTCTTTCATCATTAATGGGTGCTGGATTTTATCAGATTCTTTTTCTGCATTTATTCATATGTTCATGTTATTTTTGTCTTTCATTTTGTTTATGCAATGTATCACATTTATTGATTTGCAAATATTGTACCATCCTTGTATCCCTGGAATAAATCCTACTCAATCATGGTATATGATCTTTTTAATGTATTGCTGGATCTGGTTTGCTAGTATTATCGTGAGGATTTTAGCATCTATGTTCATCAGAGATATTGGCCTTAATTTTCTTTCTTTGTGGTGTCTTTACCTGGTTTTAGGATTAAGATAATACTGGCCTCATAAAAGGAGTTTGGGAGTCTTCCTTCTTGAATTTTTTGGAATAGTTTAACAATAGTAGGCGTAAGTTCTTCTTTGAATGTTTGGTTGAATTTGTCTGTGAAGCCATCTGGTCCAGGGCTTTTGTGTACTGGGAGTTTTTTGATTACTACTTCAATTTTGCTAGTTATTATGAGTTTTTTCAGTCTTTATGCTTCTTCCTGATTCAGTTTTGGAAGACTGTTTCTAGAAAAATGTCCATTCCACTCAGGGTGTCCAATTTCTTGGCATATAATTGTTCATAGTAATTTCTTACAATCCTTTGTATCTGTGTGTTATCAGTTGTTACTTCCTCTTTTGTTTCTGATTTTATTTATTTCAGTCCTCTCTTGTTTTTTTCTTGATTAGTTTGGTCAAAGGTTTGTCATTTTGTTTATCTTTTCAAAGAACCAGCTCCTAGATGCATTGATCCTGTGAATTGTTTATTTTTAGTCTCTATGTCATTTAATTCTACTCTGATACTGATTATTTCCTTCCTTCTACACACTCTGGGCTTTGTTTATTTTTGTTCTTCTTGTTCTTTTCACTGTAGGGTTAAGTTGTTTATTTGAGATTTTTCTATGTTCTTTAGGTAGGTTGGTATTACTCTGAACTTCCCTCTCAGACTACTTTTGCCGTGTCCCATAAGTTTTGGGTTGTTGTTTGTTCATTTTCAGGTACTTTATGCCTTTTTCCTTGATCATTATTAACCCATTCATTATTTAATAACATGTTGTTCAGTCTCTGTGTACTTGAATGTTTGAGTTTTTCCTTTGAGGATAGTTTCTAATTTCAAGCCATTGTAATCCAAGAAGATGCTTTGTATGATATTCAATTTTCTGGAATTTGTTAAGGCTTGTTTGGTGTCCTACCATATAGTCTGTCTTTGAAAATGATTGATATGCATTTGAGAAAAATGTATATTTTGGTTCTTTGGGGTGAAATGTTCTGTAAATATCAGTTAAGTTTATTTGATCGGTGGTGTCATTTAATGCCACTATATCCTTGTTGATGTTTTGTCTGGAACATCTATCTATCCATTGTTGACAATAGGGTGTTAAAATCAGCTACAATGACTGTCAGTGGCTGTCGATCGCTTTCTAAAGTCCTCCAAAATTTTCTTTATATGTTTAGATGCTCTTATATTGGAGGCATATATTTACAATGGTTATATCCTCTTGTTGGACTACTCCCTTGAGTATCATGTAGTGGCCTTCTTTTTCTCTTGTTATGGCCTTTGTTTTGAAGTCCATTTTGTCTGATACAAATATTGCTACCCCCGCTTTTTTCTTAATGTCCATTTGCGTGGAACATGGTTTTTCATCCCTTTACTCTCAGTCTGTGTAGGTCTTTTGTTCTGAGGTGGATTCCCTGTAGACAGCATATATGTAGGTTGTGTTTTCTTATCCATTCAGCTACCCTATGTCTTTTGATTGGAGCATTTAAGTTTGTTATGGATAGATGCTTACTCATTTCTATTTTTTCTATTTGTATCTCTGTTCCTCTCTCTCTCTGTTTCTTCTTTTTAAAGCAGTACCTTTAGCTTCTCTTGCCATACTGGTTTGGTGAAGATGTACTCATTTAGCTTTTTTAAAAAAAAAAATCTGTGTAGCTCAGATTTCATTTCACCTTCCATTTTATTTTTTAATTTTATTTTTCTTAATTATTTTATTGTTGTTCAATTACAGTTGCCTGCATTTACCTCCCACCACTCCTTCCCTCAGCCATACCCACCTCCCTCCCTTGGTTTTACCCCTGGCCCCCACCTTGGTTTTGTCTATGTATCCTTTATAGTTATTCCTGAAAACCCTTCCCCCCCATTATCCCCTCTCACCTCCCCTCTGGTTACTGTCAGATTATTCCTAATTTCAATGTCTCTGGTTATATTTTACTTGCTTTTTTCTTTTGTTGATTAGGTTCCTGTTAAAGGTGAGATCATATAGTATTTGTCACTCTTCACCTGGCTTCTTTCACTTAGCATAATGCTCTCCAGTTCCATCCAGGCTGTCTCAAAGGGTAGGAGCTCCTTATTTCTTCTGCTGCATAGTATTCCATTATGTAAATGTACCATAATTTTTTGATCCACTCATTTACTGATGGGCACCTAGGTTGCTTCCAGTACTTGGCTATTATAAATTGTGCTGCTATGAACATTGGGGTTTTTTGGATTGGTGTTTCAGGGTTCTTTGGGTAAAATCCCAGCAGTGAAATTGCTGGGTCAAAAGGCAGTTCCATTTTTAGTTTTCTGAGGAAATTCCATACTGTTTTTCACAGTGTCTGCATGATTCTGCATTCCGAACAACAGTGCACTAGGGCTGCCTTTTCTCCACATCCTCTCAAACACTTGTTTCTTGATTTGTTTATAATGGCCATTCTGACTGGTGTGAAGTAGTGTATCATTGTGGTTTTAATTTGCATCTCTCTGATGGCTAGTGATGCTGAGCATCATTCCACATGCCTCTGGATCCTTTGTATGTCCTCCTTGGAGAAGTGTCTGTTCAAGTCTTTTGCCCATTTTTTTAATTGGGTTGTTTTTCTTCCTGAAGTGGAGTCAGGTGAGTTCTTTATATATTTTCGAGATCAAACCCTTGTCTAAGGTGTCATCAGCAAATATGTTTTCCCATATAGTTGATTCTCTTTTCATTTTAATGCTGTTTTCTTTAGCCATGCATAAACTTTTTAATTTGATGAGGTCCCATTTCTTTATTCTTTCCTTTATGTCCCTTGCTTTAGGGGACATATCAGTGAAGATGTTGCTATGTGGAATGTCTGAGATTTTCCTGTTGATGTTTTCCTCTAGGACTTTTATGGTGTCATGACTCATATATAAGTCTTTTATACACCTTGAATTTACTTTTGTATATGGTGTAAGTTGGTGATCGAGTTTCATTTTTTGCGTATAGCAGTCCAGATCTCTGAACACCAATTATCAAAGAGGCTATTTTTACTCCATTTTATGCTTTCCCCCTCTTTATCAAATATTAATTGATCATAGAGACTTGGGTTTATTTCTGGGCTCTCTGTTCTGTTCCATTGGTCTATATACCTGTTTTTATGCCAGTACCAGGCTGTTTTCATTACAGTTGCCTTGTAATACAGTTTGATGTCAGGTATTTTGACCCCTCCTACTTTGTTCTTCTTTTTGAAAATTGCTGCAGCTATCAGGGTAATTTATGGTTCCATATAAATTTCTGAAAATTTCTTTCTATACCTGTGAAATATGTCATTGGTACTTTAATAGAAATTGCATTGAATCTATAAATTGCTTTGGGTATTATGGACATTTTGATGATGTTAATTCTTCTAATCTTTGAGCATGGCATATGCTTTCATTTGTTTGTGTGTTCCCGAATTTCTTCCTTCAGTGTTATATAGTTTTCTGAGTACAGGTCTTTTACCTCCTTTGTTAGGTTCATTCCTAGGTACTTTATTTTTTTTATTGCTATATCCGATGGGATTTTTTTCCTGATTTCTGTTTCTGATATTTCATTTTTCTCATGTCATCTGCAAACAATGACAGTTTTGCTTCCTCCTTTCCAGTTTGGATGCCTTTTATTTCTTTTTCTTGTTTGATTGCTGTGGCTAGGACTTCCAATACTATGTCAAACAGGAGTGATGAAAGCATGCATCCTTTTCTTGTTCCTGATCTTATTGGGAAAGCTCTAAGTTTTTTCCCATTGAGTATGATGCTGGCTGTAGTTCTCTCGTACATGGCCTTTATTATGTTAAGGAATGCTCCCTCTATTCCCACTTTGCTAAGTGTTTTTATTATAAGTGGGTACTGTACCTTATCAAATGCTTTTTCCACATCTATTGATGTGATCATGTCATTTTTGTCTTTCATTTTGTTTATGTGATATGTTACATTTATTGATTTGCACATATTGTACCACCCTTACATCCCTGGGATGAATCCCACTTGATCATGGTGTATGATCTTTTTACTGTATTGCTGGATGTGGTTTGCCAATATTTTGTTGAGGATTTTAGTGACTATGTTCACCAGCAATATTGGCCTGAAGTTTTCTTTCTTTTTGATGTCTTTATCTGGTTTTAGGATTAGGATGATGCTGGCTTCATAAAAAGAGTTTGGGAGTCTTCCATCTTTTTGGATTTTTTAGAATAATCTGTGAAGGATAGGGGTTAGCTCATCCTTAAATGCTGTGTAAAATTCTTCTTTGAAACCATCCAGTCCAGGGCTTTTGTGTGTTGGGAGTTTTTTTATTACTGCTGCAATTTCATCAGCTGTTATTGGTCTGTTCAGGCTTTCTGCTGCTTCTTCATTTGGTTTTGGAAGATTATATTTTTCTAGAAATGTGTCCATTTCACCTAGGTTTTCAAATTTCTTGATGTATAGCTCCTCATAGTAATTTCTTGCAGTCCTTGTATTTCTGTGGTATCAGTTGTAATCTCTTCTCTTTCATTTCTCATTGTGCTTATTTGGGTCCTCTCCCTTTTTTTCTGATGAGTCTGCTTAAACCTTTGTTGATTTTGTTTATCTTTTCAAAGAACCAGGTCCCGGATCCATTGATCCTTAGAATTATGCTTTTAATCTCTATTTCATTTAATTCTGCTCTGATCTTGGTTATTTCCTTCCTTTTACTCGCTCTGGGCTGTCTTTGTTGTTGTTCCTCAAGTTCTTGTAGGTATAGGTTTAAGTTGTTTATTTGAAATGTTTCTATCTTTTTTAGGTAGGCCTGTATGGCTATGAACTTCCCTCTTGGGAGTGCCCTTGCCGTGTCCCATAAGTTTTGGATTGTTGTGAGTTCATTTTCATTTGTTTCCAGAAACTTTTTGAGTTCTTCATCCATTCATTGTTTAATAGTGTGCTATTTAATCTCCATGACTTTGAGTGTTTGGGGTTTTATTTACTTGGGGTTGGTTTCTATTTTTAGTCCCTTGTGGTCAGAGAAAATGCTTGGGTGATTTCAATTTTCTTGAATTTGTTGAGGCTTGTTTTGTGTCCTATCGTGTGGTCTGTCTTTGAAAATGTTCCATGTGCATTTAAAAAGAATATGTATTTTGCTTCTCTGGGATGAAAGGCTCTCTCTATATATATCAGTTAAGTCCATTTCATCTAAGGCATTGTTCAATGCCACAGTATCTTTGTTGATATTTTGTTTGGCAGGTCTATGCAATTTTGGCAGTGGGGCGTTAAAATCCCCTACTGTAATGTGTTGCTGTCAATATCTCTCTTGAAGTCCTTCAAGATTTTCTTTATGTATTTGGTTGCTCCTATGTTGGGTATGTATATATTTACAATGTTTATGTCTTTTTGATGGATTCTTCCCTTGAGTATTATGAAGTGACCTTCTGAGTCTCTTTTTATGGCTCTTTTTTTGAAGTCTTTTTTGTCTGATATGAGTATTGCCACCCTGGCTTTTTTTCCTGTCCATTTGCTTGGAAAATTTGTTTCCAGCCCTTCACTTTCAATCTGTGTATGTCTTTTGTCCTAAGGTGGGTCTCTTGTAGGCAGCATATGTGTGAGTCATGATTTCTTATCCATTCAGCTACCCTATGTTTTCTGATTGGAGCATTTAATCCATTTATGTTTAAAGTTATTATTGATAGGTACTTATTCTTGCCCTTTTTTCATACCTGTTTTCCTCTCTCACTGTTTTTCTTCCTGTTCTTAAAGCAGTCCCTTTACCATCTCTTGCAGAGCTGGTTTGGAGGAGGTGTATTCTTTCAGACGTCTTTTGTCTGGGAAGCTCCTTATTTGGCCTTCCATTTTAATTGAGAGCCTTGCTAGATAGAGTAGTCTTGGTTGCAGGTGTTTGTTTTTCATTACTTAGAATATTTCTTGCCATTCCTTTCTGTCCTGGAGGTTTTCCATTGATAAGTCAGCTGCTAGTCTTATCAGGGCTCCTTTTATGTTACTTCCTGTTTCTCCCTTGCTGTCTTCAAGATTCTCTCTTTGTCTTGGAATTTTGCCGTTTTAAGTATGATGTGTCTTGAAGTGGGCCTCTTTGGGTTTCTCTTGATTGGGACTCTCTGTGTTTCCTGGATTTGTGTGACTTTTTCTCTCATCAAATTAGGGAAGTTTTTCATCATTACTTTAAAACACATTTTCTATCCCTCACTCTTCTTCTCCAACTGGTATCCCTGTTATATGGATATTATTATGTGTCATGTTGTCCTGAGTTTCCCTAACCCCTCTTCATCCTTTCTGGGTCTCTTTTCCTTTTCTTGCTCTTTCTGGGTGTTTTTTTCTACCCTTTCCTCCAGCTCACTTATCTAATCCTCTGCTTTATCTAGCCTGCTTTTGATTCCTTCTACTGTGTTCTTCAGTTCAGAAATTGTATTCTTCACTTCCTCTTGGCCCTTGTTGATAGTTTCTACTTCCTTTTTCATGTTGATATTGTTTCCAGTGAGTTCATTTTAGTTTTCCTTCAGTTTCTGGTCATTCTCTGTGATTTCATGGAGTTTCCTGCTAACCATTGCTTTGAACTCAATATCTGATAGTTGAATTGCCTCCTTTTCATTTAGCATTCTTTCTGAGGCTTCCTCCTTTCCTTTCATTTGGGGATTGTTTCTTTGTCTTCCCATTGTTTGTGAGACTCTTCTTGTTAGCCTCTGCTTTTAATTTGATCTGTTCTGGCTCCCTGGGTTTATGCTGTGAACGTCTATGGTAGGAGACTTGTGAAATTCGGTAGTGCAGTCTCCTTGATTTCCTGAGCTTGCTGGTGTTGGGCTGTCCTCTATGTTGGCTCTGTGTTTATCTTTGGGGTTTGATTATTGTTGGGTCTTTCTTTAGTGGGTCCATCCCTCCAGCTGGTTAACTGAGGCTCACTCCATGTCTTTTATTATGTTGTACGGGTGTGGACAGATTGTGTTGAAGCTGGTTCTTCAGTCTGTGTGAGGGTTTGAGGCTTCTCTCTTGCTATTGTTCAATTGCTTGTTCTGGGTTATTTCTGTACCATTTAGTTGTAATTCCAGATTGGTCCTGGGTGGAGGTTAGTGTGGCTTCCACTTACTCCTTCACCTTCTTCCGTTATTATCTGTTGGTGGTTCCTTTGTTGGTGGGTTTCCTCTTCCAGCAGGTATACTGATATTCACAGCTCCCGCCTACTCTTTTATGTGATCATTTGGAGGGGGAAGGAAAAATGGATTAAGACAGCAGGAGTGTGTTCTATAGTATTTAAAGTACCAACTTGTAGAGAAGAGATAGGAGATCCTTTGGATATGTATAGTGTTAACCGTGATATTTCATCCAACTAGCTATTTTTTAGAAAGGGTGGTAAAAAGATAAGACTCTTATCGGGGGGGGGAAGGACTGTGAGTTGGATTTGGAAAGCAGTGAGCTTGAGGGAGGTCAGTGTGAGATATAGTGAGAGTAAAGGATAGAAAATAGGTATAGCGTGCGAGAGAATAGAGCTAACCATAACAGTGATAAAGTTCCAGACAGAGTGAAGGGAGCTAAGACCTGGGAGGGGTGCTGTGTAGTATTTACAATTGTATGGAACAGCAGTTATTTACAACAATAATGGATCAACAATCATATGACAGAATCTATATGATCTGAGTAACAAGAGTGGGAAGTACACAACCTAGAGTAATATGCTATTGGAATACAAGTGAAGTGAAAGAAGGAAAGTTAAAAATACACTATGAAAGAGAAAACAGGAAAACCAGTCAAACAATGCAATTTAACAAATGAAGTGAAGAAGACTAAACAAAAGAAGAGAAATAAAAAAAAAGTAATAAAATAAAAGATGTAAAAATAATGAAAAAACTAATACATATATACAAAAACTTGCAAGTTCTCTGGAATAGCAAGTGAAATTTGTCTCACTGTCTCAGTTGTTGGGATGACCCCTCTTTGGATCTAATTCTGGTCCTTTCTCAGCTCCAGGTTTTGTTGTCCCACGGGAGGGAATTTAAAAAAAAAGGAAGGAAGGAGGAAGGAGTAAAAAAAAAGAAAGGAAGAAGGAATTAAAAAAGAAAAAGAAGCCTCCTGCTGGCTTAATATAAGCTAAGCCAATTCTGCTGATCTTCTCTGCAGGCTGAGGGGGGATTGGTTTTGTTTTTCTCTCTTCCTGTGGTTTTGCAAGGGATGGGGGTCAGTTCTGAACCACACTCTTTGTAGTTGCCCAACCTCCAGCCCAGTTCTTCAGTTCGCTGCTTGGCCCCCAGTGCCCTTTGTCCCGCCTTCACCTTAAGTCCACTAGTCATGCTGTCCTTGAGGTGCACCAATTAGGGGCAGCTCACATACCACCTTCTTGCTCTTTGCTGTCCTAAATGCAGAGACTCTCAAAGTTTCTTCTGGGTAGTTTGGCTCCCCACTCAGGTAAGTCTTTCTGGGGATTTTTGACTCTCTGAGCCCTGCTGCTCTCCTCTGTGGGAGCATCTCTGCCTTTCTCTTAGCAAACCACTGGGCCCATGTGGGGGCGCTGCAATGGCTGCCCTGGCTGACGTG
>PVKM010030259.1:0-17392 GCA_004027735.1 Carollia perspicillata
GAGAGATGACAATTGACACCACAGAAATACAAAGAATTCTAAGAAATTACTATGAGGAGCTATATGCCAAGAAATTTGAAAACCTAAGTGTAATGAACAAATTTCTAGAAAAATTAATCTTTCAAAACTAAATGAAGAAGCAGAAAGCCTGAACAGATCTATAACAGCAGATTAAATTGAAGAAGTGATCAAAAAACTCCAGAGAAATACAAGCCCTGGACCAGATGGGTTCACAGGAGAATTCTACAGAGCATTTAAGCAAGAACTAACCCCCATCCTTCACAGACCATTCCAAAAAATCCAAAGTGAGGGAAGTCTCCCAACTACCTTCTATGAAGCCAGCATCATCCTAATCCCAAAACCAGATAAAGACACAACGAAGAAAGAAAACTTCAGGTCAATATGGCTGATGAACATAGATGCTAAAGTCCTCAACAAAATATTTGCAAACTGCATCCAGCAATACATTAAAAAGATCATATGCCCTGACCAAATGGGATTCATCCCAGGGATGCAAGGATGGTTCAACATTACAAATCAGTAAATGTAATACATCACATAAACAAAAGCAAGGACAAAAATCACATGATCATATCAATAGATGCAGAAAAAGCATTTGACAAGATACAACACCCATTTATGATAAAAACACTCAGCAAAGTGGGAATAGAGGGAGCATTCCTCAACATAATAAAGGCTATACATGAGAAACCTACAGCCAACATCATACATAATGGACAAAAATTAAAATCTTTTCCACTAACATCAGGAACAAGACAAGGTTGTCCCCTTTCACCACTTCTACTCAATATAGTATTGGAGGTTTTAGCCACAGCAATCAGACAACAAAAGGAAATAAAAGGCATCCAAATCAGAAAGAAGGAAACAAAATTGTCATTGTTTGCAGATAAAATGATAGTGTACATGGAAAATCCTATTTACTCTACCCAAAAACTGCTCAACCTAATGAATGAATTTGGCAAAACAGCAGGATACAAAGTCAATATCCAGAAATCAAAGGCATTTTTGTATACCAACAATGAAACAGCAGAAGCAAAAATCAAGGAAAAAAAATCCCATTCGATATAGCAAAAAGAAAAATAAAATACCTAGGAATAAACCTAACCAAGGAGATAAAAGATATGTATGCAGAAAACTGCACAACACTGAAGAATAAAATCAAGGAAGACACAGATAAATGAAAACATACACCATGTTCATGTATTGGAAGAATTAACATCATCAAAATGCCCATATTACCCAAAGCAATATACAGAATCAATGAAATACCTATCAAAGTACCAATGGCATATTTCACAGAGATAGAACAAACCCTTCAAAAGTTTATATGGAACCATAAATGACCCTGAATAGCAGCTGCAATTTTGAGAAAGAAAAACAAAGTAGGAGGGATCACAATACCTGATATCAAACTGTATTACAAGGCCACTGTAATCAAAACAGCCTGGTACTGGCATAAAAACAGACACATAGATCAATGGAACAGAACAGAGAGCCCAGAAATAAACCCAAGTCACTACAGTCAGTTAATATTCGACAAAGGGGGCAACACCATAAAATGGAGTAAAAGTAGTCTCTAAAACAAATGGTGTTGGGAGAACTGGACAGCTACGTGCAAAAAAAATGAAACTCGCCCTGGCTTGTGTGGCTTAGTGGATTGAGCACAGGCCTGTGAAGCAAAGGGTTGCTGGTTCAATTCCCAGTCAGGGCACATGCCTGGGTTGCAGGCCAGGACCCCAGTAGGAGACACGTGAGAGGCAACCACACAGTGATGTTTCTCTCCCTCTCTTTCTCCTTCCTTTCCCCTGTCTCTAAAAATAAACAAATAAAATATTTAAAAAAATGAAACTTGAGCACCAACTTACACCATACACAAAAATAAATTCAAGATGGATAAAAGACTTAATTATAAGCCGTGACACCATTAAAATTCTAGAGGAGAACATAGGCAGGAAAATCTCAGATATCTCACGTCGCAACATTTTTACTGATATGTCCCCCAGAGCAAGGGATATAAAGGAAACAATAAACAAATGGGATCTCATTAAAATAAAAAGCTTCTGCACAGCTAAAGAAAATAGCATTAAAATAAAAAGAGACCCAACTATATGGGGAAACATATTTGCCAATGATACCTCAGACAAGGGTTTAATCTCCAAAATATACAAAGAACTTACATGACTCCACTCCAAGAAGACAAACAACCCAATTAAAAATGGGTGAAGGACTTGGACAGGCATTTCTCCAAGGAGGACATACAGAGGATTCAGAGATACATGAAAAGATGCGCAATATCGCTAGCCATCAGATAAATGCAAATTAAAACCACAATAAGATACCACTTTACACCGATAAGAATGGCCATCATAAACAAAGCAACAAACAACAAGTGTTGGAGAGGTTGTGGAGAAAAGGGGACCCTAGTTCACTTTTGGTGGTATTGCAGACTGGTACAACCACTGTGGAAAACAGTATGGAATTTTATCAGAAAACAAAAAATGGAACTGCCTTTTGACCCAGCAATTGCACTGCTAGGATTACATCCCAAGAACCCTGAAACACCATTCCAAAAGAACCTATGCACTTCGATGTTCATAGCAGCACAATTTACAATAGCCAAGTGTTGGAAGCAACCTAGATGCCCATCAGTAAATGAATGGATCAAAAAACTATGGTACATATACACAATGGAATTCTATGTGGCAAAAAGAAAGAAGGAGCTCCTACCCCATGCAACAGTATGGATAGAACTGGAAAGCATTATGCTAAATGAAATAAGCCAGGCAGTAAATGACAAACACCATATTATCTCACCTTTAACAGGAACCTAAGCAACAAAACAAACAAGCAAGCAAAATATAACCAAAGACATTGAAATAGAAAACAGGATGACATTAACCAGAGGGGAGAGGGGAGGGCATTTCAGGGGGAAAAGGGAAGAGATTATAGGAACAAGTATAAAGGACACATGGACAAAAACTAAGGGGGGTGGAAATGGGAGAGAGGTGGTGAGCACTGAGTGGGTGGACTGGGATGGGAGTAAATAACAGAAAACTATACTTGAATAAAAATAAAAATAAAAATAAAGAAAAGAAAAAAGTCTGAAAAAATAAAAAGACTTAAGATGTACATAGAAGGTTTTCAAAACAAAGTTTTAAATAATTTAGATATCAGCACAGAAATGAAAGCATATCCTTGACTTTTAACTTAAATAGTCAAACATATACAGTGTTATGAAAAGAAAAACAATGAAGTCTGAAGGATCTTTAATGTAACATAAAATTAAAAGGAGGTCGATCTGACTGACATTGAATTTGAGTAACAAGAAGCTTCTCTAAAAAGAGCCGTGACAGCCGTGACACTTGCCCTTTCAATCCTACTTCACAACTTATAGGTCAAATGAATTCACTATAGTATTAATAGAAAGCTCCCATATCCAGAAGAATCACTGAAGCAGTCCCCAAACCCACTCATTTATTTGCATTTAATTAAAACCTAAAAGACTATGATTATGCTCATATTTCATACCATTGGTACATAATGTTAAGTTACTATGCATTTTACTTAAGGTTAAAATTATTATGAATTTTGTTGGTTATGGAGGGTTAATAGAAGTTGGGCAAATCATTAAATTGGATCAGGATGAAATTTACATTTTAATTTAGTCTACGTTTTTTTATTTTTAAGGCTATAACCCTTAGCAATATACAAAATAATAGAAGATAAGACATTATATTCTACTTATATTCTCAAAGCAGAATCTTTCAATTTAAAGGCATCCATTTATTTAAAATATAGATAATACATACATATATAATACATATGGTAGACATATAGGTTCAAAAATGGTTATTTTTCTCACATAATAATGCAGTAGCCTGCTATGTTTTTATTGAATAAGTGTTAAATATCTTATATATACTTCTATATCCTAAAGTCAAAAAATAGGTTTGTGTAAAATTGAACTATGAAAAGTTTGCATAAATAAAGATTTTAAGGAAGATGTACATATATATTTATTATGAGGTATACATAATACATGTATGTATAGATGTACACAATGTGTATTATATTTTGCATATTATATAAAATATGTATGAGTGGGACAAAAGGATATTTACAGTTGTGAGTATGTAAAACACAAAGTTTATTCTTTTATTATTATTTTTAATTATTTCATTATTTTCAAATGAACAACCGTGAACTCAGTTTTGTAGAACTGTGTATTATGAGCATAATATGTTTACTACATAAAATGTATTTTATGTAAATATATACATATACAAAGACACTGTGTACATTGTGTGTACCTAAGAGAGAGAGCTGGAGAGAGACAGAGACCTTGTGTAGAATTAGACTTTCTGGCTTGAGCATCACTGTTTCAAACACAGAGGAGCTCTGCATAGAGGGGATGGAATGAGATTTGGGCTATGTCAGCAAGAAAAGGATCTCTGGTGTGGGCCCAGCACCCCTCCACCTAGCACACTGTGTGGTTGTACCAGCAAATGTAGGGACTCAGAGGAGGGAGAACACAGTCAGCACTAGTTGAGAACCTATGGAAGAGAATTCACGAACACCCAAGAATACTGAAGGAGGAGGAAGCCATGGAAGAGGGCGCTGAAGCCCATTATTTATGGCAATCAGGAATATTGTGTTGCCAAAATCTGAAGGTTATTTCTAACCATCAGCTGAAGTGTGATGAAACATGAACTGCTTTAGTGACCAAGTCCCTAAAGGAAGATGTGCAAATCTTGGATGTGTCTGAATAAAAGTAAAACTGCTTGGAATAGAAGAACATCTGGACTGGATTAGAACAGACACTATTCCCTGAGTTACTTGGATGAAGAATTACCATCATTATCATAGTGATGAGAACATTGAAGTCAATGTTACAATTCAGAACCCACCTGCTCTGTGTTGGGCTTTTGGTACTGAACTAAGTATAGATAGTAAATCTTATAAAAGTGTTTGTTTCTTTATATTTTTCTTGTTTCCTTGCTTGTTTTATTAAAATGTAGAAGTATTTCTGTCCACATATCTTCACAGTTAATATATTTTTGTCTCTGTGTACCCTTCTTTAATAAATAAATGTATAAAATAAAACTCTTCCAAAAGCTGTGTTCATTTTGATTTTTAAATATATTTCACCAAATTTAAGTTTCACCAATAAGTTTCATTAAAAGATTCATGCATAGTTTGAGCTATTCTAAATGACAATGTTAGAACAAAAAAATCAGTATTCTTTAAGCTCTCATAATAATATAAGTTCAGTTTCCCTTTTGCTTCATTTAAGGATAAATTTAAGTATTGTGTTATGTACATGCTTTGTCTTTTATTAGTGGAAATTAACTAACATTAAATTACTGTATAATGATCTTTTGGCACATCCTTTGTGAAATAATAATTAATTTTTATATAAGGTGAATTAAAAGGAATATCTTGTATTGTGGTCAATCCCAAAAGAGTGCAGGAATTACATTCAAAGTTGGTTTTATATTATGACTGATGATACCTCATGTGCACCAAGAGGGCATAAATAGATTACTCACCTGGTGAAGCTTTCTGGAGAGAGCAAGGTAATTTTAACATCATGGAGATAAATAAACATATGCAAATTTATTTTAAAATTTAATTATATTTCATATATTATTTAGTTTTTGTTTTATGTATTTATTTTATTTTTATTTATTTTACATAATATTTGTTTGAATTTATAATGTTTTATAATATAAATATAATGTGTAGATGTAATATTTATAGCAATTATATTTATATAATAATTTTACATAATATATTACTGTAGAATTTTTTAATCCTCACCCAAGAATATGTTTATTGATTTTAGAGAGGGAGGAACGGGGGGAGAGAGAGAAATATCAAGGTAAGAAAGATACAGCGATTGGTTGCCTCTTGTATGCATCCCAACTGGGAATGGAACCTGCAACCTAGGTAAGTGCCCTGACCAGGGATTGAACTTGCAACATTTTGGTGTATAGGACAACACTTCAAACAACTGAGACACCCAGCCAGGACTAATATAATATTTTTGTTATATTAGTTTTAGCTTTGATCCAAGGAAGGTACATTAGGCCCATTTGTTATTAAGATTGTTCATTTGTTTTGTTTTGTTGCTTTTTTCCCATATTAGGAGTCCAGGTTCTTCCATAGCATCTTCCATGTCCAGAGGCTTCTACCAATATTTCGTGTGGGTACCTCCTACAATCAAGTTTTTCTTGCCCATTATTAAGAATGGTTTTAAAATTGAGATGGCATGAGCAGTAGCCAACCAAAGCACAAATTGTCCAGTAAAATTATAGCACATGTATAATCGACTAATTGAACCTACAAATGTACATCAAAGATAACCTTCTTACCCACCACTCCCTCTACAAATTGTTTTTTGCTTTGCAAGTGTTTTACTGTATTTCTGACAATTCTAACCAAATTCATGCAAATCCTATAAAACACTTCTAAATATTCTTGCCTCCTCAAAAATATTATGATGTTGAACTAAAAGTTCTCTAAAGTTTCTTTTTTAATTATATTTTATTGATTATGTTATTACAATTATCCCAATTTTTCCTTGCCCCCTTTTATTTAGTACCCCCTACTCCCTCAGGCAATTCCAACACCATTGTTCATGTCCATGGGTCATGCATATAAGTTATTTGGCTTCTCCATTTCCTACACTGTACTTTACATCCCCATGGCTGCTTTGTAACTATCAATTTGTACTTAAAGTTTCTTGATTTTGCTTGATTCAACACTTCTATTGAAGCCTGATTTATGTGTAAACCGCTTATTTGAAAAGTTATCCTAGGAAGAAAGTTAGAGGAACCAGGAAGACTGAGGTAGGAAGGAGTAAACTCAACATAATGGTTGAATTATCTAGCTACATTGTGATCTGGGCTTCATTCCACCAGGGACACCTGACTGCTCACTTGAAAGATAGATAGTAAGGCTGAGAGGCTGAAAGGCAGGACAATTGGTCATTTTATGTGATCGCTTCACTCTAGCGATCTTCTTTGAAAAAAAGTTTGTGTGTTTAGGCTTTCCGTCATGACTTAACACATTCTGTTGATGGCTACCTCTGCTTAGGTATAATATGGTTAGTAGAGGACACTGTTGATATCCCATCTATATTATATCAATAACACGTATCTAATCCCCTTTTTATTTCAGCAATGTGAAAAGGTTTATCTCTAACAGATAAAAGGTATTTTAAAAATATAGAGCATGCTAAAATTTTATGTAATATGGAAATAGTGCCTTCATCACAATGGAGGACTTGAATTTCAGTCCTTACACAAGACAACACACCCAAAGTTCTTGATCCTTATCCTAATTTTGTTTTGATTCCATTTGCTATCTCATAGGGACAGTGTGACAATTTCTAACGGTCCTTGCAATGTCCAAATTATAGCTTTCCAAAATCCATCTGCTTTTGCTCTTATCTTATAATAACACAACTGGGACTTGCTTTGAATGTTACTGACAGTTTGAGGGATCTAGCATATTATTTTGGGAATTTCTGCTAATTTATGTCACCAAAATTACTGATCTGAGACTGACTACTTGCTATAGGCACACATAATTAACTTTTTGTCAATTATTTATTGAATTTGTAGTCTGAACTTTGTTTTTCCTAACAGATTCTGAGACATACTATTGACAATTAATCATACTTCCTTTAAAATGTAGCACAATGGTATACAAACATTGTGGTTTAAGAATGACAGATCTTTGACTTTAATTTTCAGAGTTAATAAAGTTTTACATAAATTGTTGATAATGAGGTTAGATAATTTATATCAAATCATACTGGTTGGCTATATCTAGACAATAAGTTAAGGCATGATAACTTATTTTTGATAAGTTAAATATGTTAAATAGCACATATATAATAACACATGTATCTTTTTTCTTAAAGAAATATTATTTAACATTTTTTTACATATATAGATCTTCTAAGTAAAATCTTCATTAATGTGTTTATAATAATAGTATATCAAAGGAAAGTTACACTTGTGTTAAAACTTAGCCTTTAATTTCTTGGTGTGAGGCATAACATTAGTCTCTCAAACAATATGAATATAATGATAGAACCTTAATCATATGGGATCTATGAGGATCAAATAAAGAATTACCTACAAAGTATGCAACAAAATTATAATGATCACATCTCTTTTAAAATACCATTTAAAGTATTCTGGCATAAATAATTATAATAGATATCAAAGTTTTAAGTTAATGCACTGGTAACTACATAATTCTGTACCAAACTTCAGTGCAAAGAAGGTGAGTATAAATAGCCATAATAAAATGTATATTAAATGCTAAGCGTAGTTCAGAGTAGAAGCTAGAGCTTCTGCATAGTTGAATGCCTCTGTGATGCTATGTGGGATTAGGTTGGGGCAAAGTTACAGCAGGGTGGGAGGAAGCATAACACTGAGATTTTAGGAAATGATTCATGAATTTGATACCTATGTGGAAAATAAAATTAATTTGTTGTGTACTAGTAATTTTGTAGTAATTTTCTACAGTAAGTCAGTATTAATACCACTTTTTAAATATTTAGTGATAACATAAATTGGTAATACATTTGAAGCTATGTTATTTTTGTGCTCTTTGTGCCTTTTTATATACTGGGTGTAATAAGTAGTAAGTTTTCTATAATTATAGGTGCATATTACATATTTTAAATAAATAAATTATGCATTAATTGGGAACATATTTCAGAAACTAAGTGGTTCATTTACTTATGAAACCTGGATTGCAAAAACTATAGCATTATTTGACATATTTTGGTAGCTTGTAGTAGAATTCTGTACATTCAGCACATAACTTTTGAACCAAATTGGATTTTTAATTGAAACTTCATTGCATATTTAGAAAATAAATCTATAGTCCCAACAACTAAAATGGTGACATCTAATTATAAAAGAAATTTTTCTTTTCTATATGATTCTC
Source organism: Carollia perspicillata (assembly GCA_004027735.1). Classification (NCBI taxonomy): domain Eukaryota; kingdom Metazoa; phylum Chordata; class Mammalia; order Chiroptera; family Phyllostomidae; genus Carollia; species Carollia perspicillata. Next base: position 8,992 of record PVKM010030259.1, read on the forward strand.
TTATCTTTTTCTGACCAAAAATAATATTCTTCCTATTTTTTCTTCCAATTATAAAATATATTGCTCAAAGAAATTGCAATGTATTGCAATTGCTACATGCAAAACTGGAAATATAGTAGAAAATTTATCATTTTAATTTTATTTGGAGTCAACTACCTTCAGTGAAGATATTCATATTTGAAGAATGGAAAAGCAGACCATTTTATTCTTAAAATAATCAAATCTTCAGAATATGCCCTTATCTTAAAAAAGATACAATAGAAACTTCTAGAGAACAAGTTTAAGAAACAAAATAGGGGAGGATTGAATGTGGAATATGGGGGTGAGTGGGGCAGGGGAGAGTAATGAGGGGAAAATGGGGACAACTATAATTGAACGACAAAAAAGGTAGAAATACAACTAAAATGCAAAAAAAAAAATTAAAATTACATCGACGACTCAGTAAAACCCATTAAGCACCATAGGATCCTCTAAGTATCAACTAATAGCACAGTAATTAGTACCTTGGTCTATGATAATTATATAACCTTAAACAAAATGGAAACAATAAGTTTTATACCAATCTTGCTATGAGCATTTCCATAGTTATTATTCACATTATAAATGATCATCACAACTGACAAGTATCATTATGGTCTTAGCTTAAGACATTTCATTTACTGCAGCAAGCAGTAAATCACATATATAATATACACAAATATAAATAAATATATAATATATAAACATATAATGTATAAATATATAAAAATATATAACATTTATAAGTATATATAAATATATGTATTTATGTAAGAAAAAATTACATCAAACTTAAAATTTCATATTCAAGTTGATGTAAGTTCCAAAAATAGAGACACTTGTCAATATTTCACAAGATACCGGCCAGACACTAACAGTGTTTAGAGTAGTATTATTTAGAAACTTTAGATTCAGTTTACTTGTTTTAAAGTAATCATTTCTAAAAGCATTATCAAGCAAAAATTAATCCAACCCACACATACACACATGTGCATAGAATTTTTTTTAGCTACACCCAGGGTACCTAACAGAAATAACATAACTAAGATTTTTAGACTTCAGATTTTACATACACAATGTGTTGTGCTTTTGTAAAAGTTTACAAGTAAAGAGAAGACTAGTGTCTTTTCCTCTGGTTCTTAAAAATATTCAAGACTAGAATGAGGTATTTTACATGATAAACAACAGATTTAAAACATTAAATACATTTAACATTTCATTTGTAACTTTAGGTGAATATAGTCTTTTCAGGTCATCCTGATGACTGAGAGTGACTGAGGGTTTTTACTAAAGGTTTCTTCCTCTACCAGCTTTGTAGTGAATAATGACTTTTCTCAAGCTGTGAAGGCAATTATCTAGCATTTCGGCTTATTGACTCTGAGCTGGTCAAAAAACCAATTTAATAAACTACAAAAATGCCTTTGGCTAAATTATGGCCTTCAGTGAAAGCCATGGGAACTACTCAAGTGTATCTGATAACAGCCCTCGGTTCACAGTGCTTCGCTCATTCCCAGTCCCATTATACATATCTTCTGGTCAGAAATCTTCAGGTCAGTCGGAAACAAATCCTTGACTTCAAGAAAGGTTAATATTTATAGAAAAGTAAGGCTGAGAGCATAGCAAGTAAAACATTTTTATATCCTTAAAGCTATTTTCAAAAACCATTTTTTCTGTGTGCAGTTACATAATGATTCAGAATTTTAAAAAGTTGTGTGTGCACACACACATAGTTTTTTCCAAAGGAAGTGTCTATTAAATGAATAATTTATGTTCTGAGAAGTCCAAAATTATAGCAAGCCAATCAAATACAGCAAGTAAAAATAGCAAAAGATAATATTTAATGACTTTTTAGAGTGATTGTTTTTCAATTGGACTAATTATAACTGAAGTAAATCTGCTAGATTTAGATGCTTTAGTTAGCTATTACTGAGTAAAAATTCACTCCCATTTGTATTAGCTTAAAAGGGCAATGATTTGTAACTTTTGAACATTTAGCAAATTTCTGAGTGTTCCTGTCCTGCTTTCACCTGGCCTTGCACATGCAGTTGCAAGGTGACTGAAATGAATACAAAAGTGCTTGTCCCACATATCTGGCAGTCATAGTAGGCAATTACCAGGCAGTGGTTCTCTTCCCCATGCTTCTTATACTCCAGGAAGCTAGCCCAATTTCCTCTACTGGCTGTCTAAGGGTAGTACTCCAAAAGAAAGAGTGTGAAAAACTACAAAACTTCTTGATACCTGGGATCTGATATGTTCTGTGGGTAAAACTATTCACTTGTCCAGGCCGGATTGTAGGAGAAGAGAATTGCATCCCATCTGTCATTAGGAGGAGCAGCAAAATTCCATTGTAAAACATGGGAGGAAAAGTACCATTTTGAAAATAGCATTGTCTGTCTAAATATGAAGAAATATACTAAGAGGTAAACACATATAATATTATCTCGAGTACTCATCCTATTTCTACATGCTCATACTGTTGAATGACATCCATTATAGATTGGCAATATTTCACATAATTGCAGAAAGTTTGAGTTTTTGGAATATATAAATATATTATACAGAGTCTGGCAGAAGTAATGCCTGCTTGAATGTGGTTGGTAGGGTAATAATATGAGTGTAATAACTTATAGTTTTAATTTGAATGTTTCACCTAAAATGTCATATGGTATGCTTGAGTGTAATATTGTTATATTACAAAATTCCATTCTCATGATTTTGTAATAAAAGATTTTGCAATAAAAGGGTATTATTTGTGCCAGACACTATATTAATGTATAGACCTAAAAATAATTCTTATATTCATGTTTGACCTTTCTGTAGCAGTTTAAACAAGATAATCATTTAATTAGTTAATTCTTTTGCCATGAACACTTACTGTGGCCACAAATAAATAAAAATGCATATGGACATCAGTAGTTATTTATTATCCTCATTCTTAAAATTGTGTGAGGTCTGTCCAGAAAGTATCTTGCCATGTAAAATGAAAAACAGACATTTATTGAAGATACAATATACATTGTATACAGGGCAATGGCTTCTCAGTCCCCTTCAAAGTAGGCTCCTTGGGAATTCACACTGTTCTCCCAGTTGCCATTAGGTGCCTGGTAGTATTTTCCTGAATCTTTTCAATGGTCTGAAATCTCTTCCCTTTCAGAGGTGATTTTAGTTTTGGGAAAAGCCAAAAGTCTCAGAGCACCAAATCTGGGCTGTAGTTGGGCTGAATCACCTGGGTCATTTGATGTTTCACCAAAAAGCTCTGAATGAGACATGATGCATGAGTGGGCACATTGTCATGATGAACCTGCCCATCACCAAGTGCCCATAGCTGCAGCCTTTCAATTATCTGAATAGTTTCTGTGGAGGAATATTCAAGCTTAATGAAAAATGTGATGCAGATTCGTTGCTCTACTCACTTAGTAATTTTGAATGCAATGGTCACACAGTACACATGCTCACTTAATGGTGTCTCACTCAATGGTGTGGTGGCTAGCACACTGAAGTTGTCGTTGTTCACATGTACACATTTTATTCACTCTCCTTGGCTGCCAGGTTACATCAATATCACACAAAGGATTTTTGTTATATTAACAATAGCTGGACTTTTTCTGGACAGACTTCATATGTTAGCTGATGTGATAAATGTTCATGATGATCATATTTGAATTTAAGTCAAATTCATGATATGACTTAAAGTGAAGAATGATCAATATATTTATTATTTATGAGTAATTTATTTATTATATCTTTGCTCTATTATTTCCATATCATCACCGTATCTAAGTCTTGTGATCCAGAAATACAGCAAAGGTTCTGAAATCACCTTCCCCATTTTCTCCCCCAATCTTGCTAGCCTCAGAGGATTATACTGATCCAGCAATTTGAGAGAAGTATACACCTCTGTCCTTTTACAATGTATCAGATAAAACTGTCTTAATTCTTCTTCATAACGTCCATATATTAATAGATAATTTTCTCATTGGCCTTCTTCTAGGCCCTCAGACTCTCTTCCATTTTTTTTGGTAAGTTCCTTATTAATGATCTCTCTATGGCAATAGTCTGCCAATAGCTTCTGGATAATCTCCCTACTTGTCCAGAGCATTTGTCTTTCATATGCAGCATAAGTCATTATGGGAAAAATAACAAAAATAAGTTTATTTCAATACAATTCTAAGTATGAATTTCTAAATTTAAGCTTTTTTATTATTTTAAACTGTTAATTTCCCATATGGTAAGTATAATCTTCAGTGAATACAAAATTCACTTGTACTGTCCTTTTCTTATCCATTCTTTGAAAGCCTTCACTCCTTTTAGAAAGATTTTATGTATTTATTTTTAGAGACAGGGGAAGGGAGGGAGTACAAAAGAGAGAGAAACATTGATGTGCAAGAGAAACATCAATCATCAATTGATTACCTGTCACAAACCCCCAACTTAGGGCCTGGCCCACAATTCAGTCATGCGCCCTGACCAGGAATCAAACCAGCTACCTATCACTTTTCAAGATGACACTCAGCCCACCAGCCACACCAGTGAGGGTAGATGTCTTGACTCATGACCAGATAAAATATGGAGCTCCCTGACATTTATAAAGGATATATTCTAGGATTCCTATAAAAGAAAAATGTATACAAAATTCTGAAGAGATAACAAACAGGCAGTACAGAAGTGTGATTTTTTTTAAGTTATGCATTTTGTTGTTGTTCTCAAATGGAACATTGGTCTGTCTCTGTCCACTTCATCTTAACCTTCTACAAAACTTTAACAATCATTTGAAACATTTATTTCTCCTGATTTGTAAGTTTCTAAACCTTTAGTTTTAGATGCAAAGACATAAAACAGGAGGGGTTGTGTTTGTGTTTGGTGGGAAAGGAGGGCAATGTAAGAGGTGCCATCATGTGGAAGGAGGAACAGATTCATTGATGCCTTCAAATCCTTATTAGAGCCTGCCAACTTTTACTTTAAAGGAGTATATAGTATTATTATAATTATTGCCCTGACAGTAATACTTTGAGATAAGATACTATACATTTTTCATAAATTCATCAGAGCCAAACCTGTTTTATGTATTTTATTTCTGTGGGTTTCCTGATGGCCAAATATTATATTACAAAACTTACTTGACTTCCTAAATAAATGTCTTGAGTTTTGTAAGATACACGGTCAGCTATTTTCTCTTCTCTCAGAACCACACAAACCTAGACATAATATGTAAATCAATGGGTATGACCATGTTTTATTAAAATGAATTTATCAAAAACAGGTGGCTGGCCAGATTTGGGGTTTGCTAACCCCTGATCTATGTTTTTGGATTAATATGAAATAGGCAAATGGAAACTATTACAGAACTGTGTGTGTGTGTGGGGGGGGGGTTTACTAAGCTTTACACTTGAAGGCTTTTCAATTGAATGACACTGTGAAGGGAACTCTGAGAAAGAGATACTGGATGGACTGACTTAACTTTCAAATGTCAACTAAGAAGCTCTGCATGATACATGATAAATTCAAGTTATGCTACTATTTTTCTCTGTATACCATCTGGTTTCTAGCATTATTTTATTTCAAAATGTTTAGTCAGTGTTCTCTCTGTTGCTATCTTAGGTGACTTACTGGAGATTAAACAATGATCTTTCAGCAATTAAATTAACTTCATGTGATCATCTTCATAGACAATAATTTATTCTATCTGGTCTGTATTTGCTTATAAAATTACCACTTGAAAATGGGTAAAAAATCCTAGGGAGAACAATAAAATATTGAGGGTTGATATATCACGGTCTATGGTCTAAATCTCATTGAAATTTGTTCTAACTAGCTAAGAGTAATAACCAAAGATAATTACTTATAGAATAATAGCATATACTGTCCATGAAATGTCATTTCATATGTTTTATTCAATGTGATAATTGGACCAAAGTATAGATTTTCCATTTTACCACAAATTAAAATTAGCATCAAATTAGGAAATAAACCAGGTAAACTAAAACATGAAACCAATTGTGCTGGACTTCAGTAAAACCTATCATACAACGCAAAATAGAATATGTAATCTTTCCTCCATGAGAATTGTGCTTCATTGCCAAACTGTATACAAGGAGATTCCCCTAAAGAGATCTTTTATGCTTTGGGTACAAGACATAAAACAAAATTATATGTGCCTATGTGCAGTCCAGAAATACGGCTTAGATATATGTACTGTGCTGGTAAAATGTGTTCATGGTCTATTAAATTATTTATGTTTTTCCTCCAAAGTAGTTCAGGTAAGAACCCAGTAAAATTATCTTTCTCATTTCTTTGTTTATATTGGTTTCAATTAAATAAAAAAAGTTTTCAATACTATATCGTTGATACTGGGCTAAGGCTGGTTTACAGAGTATAAATTATTGTCCTTTTTCTCACTTCTCTGAATCACTTTATTTACAACTTTTATTAAGCACTACAGTCTGACTTTTATTTGAGGTTCACAATCTATGCGGCTCAGTATCTATCTGGTAGAGTTTCGAGAAATAAATTATTCTGTCTTTCTCTTTTGCTCATACATGTGCCCATGGTGTTAAGTCATATTATAGAGGAAATAGCCACGATTTCCCTAGTACTCTGCTGTAATCAGAGGACAGATTTTCTTTACCTAGAAAATTGAAAATTTTGTTCTGGATAACTTTACTTAGAAAAATAATTTGGCTTTCTGACTTAATGACTATTCAAAAAAATCAGTTATGCTTTTTAAACATATAGTATGTAAAATATAATTTTTAAAGAAGAACTTGGTCAGTGCCTATAGGCCTATCTCTAATTACCACTGAACACAGATAACTGGTTACAGTGAAAGTTATGTGATTTAAAATAAAAATTATATATACATATATAATCACTATGTAAATATATATAATCACTTCACACAATTTATTCTACACATTTCCTGAGTATTGTTTTTAAATAATGTGTATTCAAAAAATTAAGCCATATATGTATATATATGGCATATATATATATGCCATATATATATGGCATATATATATGGCATATATATATGGCATATATATATATATATATATAAATATATATATATTTACTTTTCACACTTTCCCCCCATTGCCCCCTCCTCTCTTCACTCTGATCACTGTCAGCTGTTCTCAACTTCAAAGTCTTTGGCTATACTTTGCTTGCCTGTTCAGTTTGTTGATTAGTTTTGTGTTAATGGTGAGATCATAAGTATGTGTCTTCCATCACATAGCTTATTTCACTTAGCATAATGCTCTCCAGTTCAACCCATGCTGTTTCAAAGGGTAGGAGCTCCTTCTTTCTTTCTGCTGCATAGAATTCCATGTGTAAATATACCATAGTTTTTTTATCCATTCATTTACTGATGGGCACTTGGGTTGCTTCCAACCCTTGGCTATGGTAAATTGAGCTGCTATGAACATTGGGGTGCATAGGTTCTCTTGGATGTTTCAGGGTCCTTAGGTTATAGTCCCAGCAGTAGAATTGCTAGGTCAAAAGGCAGTTCCATTTTCACTTTTCTGAGGAAATTCCGTAATGTTTTCCAAAGTGGTTGTACAAATCTGCAATCCTACCACAGTGCATTAGGGCTCCTTTTTATCCAAAACCTCTCCAACATTTCTTGTTCCTGGCTTTGATTATGATGGCCATTCTGACAAGTGTGAAGTGCTACCTTGTTGTGGTATTAATTTGCATCTCTCTGATAGCTAGCAATACTGAGCATCTTTTTATGTGTCTCTAAATCCTCTGTATGTCCTCCTTGGAGAAGTAAGTGACTGTTCAAGTCCTTTGCCCATTCTTTAATGGGGTTCTTTGTCTTCTTAGAGTGGAGTCATGTGAATTCTTTCTATATTTTGGAGATTAAACCCTTGTCTGAGGTATCTTTGTCAAATATGTTTACCCATACAGTTGGTTCTCCTTTTATTTTGATACTGTTTTACTTGGCCGTGAAGAAGCTTTTCATTTTGATGAGATCCCATTTGTTTATTCTTTTCTTTATGTCCCTTGCTCTAGGGGACATGTAAGTGAAAATATTGCTGTATGGAATATCTGAGATTTTCCTGCCAGTGTTCTCCTCCAGGACTTTAATGATGTCATGACTTATATTTAAATCTTTTATCCACCTTAAATTTTTTTGTGTGTATGGTGTAAGTTGGTGCTGGAGTTTCATTTTTTTGCATGTAGCTGTCAAGTTCTCCCAACACCATTTGTTGAAGTGGGTATTTTTACACCACTTTATGCTGCTGCATCCTTTGTTGAATATTAATCAATCATAGAGACTTGACTTTATTTCTGGGTTCTCTGTTTTGTTCCATTGGTCCAGGTGCCTATTTTTATGGCAGTACCAGGCTGTCTTGATTACAGTTGCCTGGTAATACAGTTTTGC
>PVKM010030260.1:0-17325 GCA_004027735.1 Carollia perspicillata
CCTCAATCTGCTTTTCTCAAAATCCTTATTTTATTAAATGTGCAAATTTGCAAAACAGAATTTTCAGGAACACATTAATTGCATTATAGCAGGAATGCCTATAATTATCTTTCAACTGACTACTAACCTAGCCCTTATTGGGCCATTTTTTTTTCATATTATCCTCTTAGATTTACTTAGTAGATAATCATATCATCTACAAGGAATTTTAAAAACTGTCTCTTCATTTATAATGTTTCTAGCTCTCGGGAATCAACTTTTTCTATTGACTTCTATTATGATTTCAGAGTCATATCTGCTTAAGAAAAAAATTTAAAACTGAGATAGAATTAAAAATGCAGTTATTTGAAAAAATAGAGTGTTATGAACAGCATTCTAAACAGTCCAGTGAAATTAAGTAAATCACATCAAATCAAGAAGTAGTTTCACTCCAACTCCCAATATGCAGTTAAAATGTCCCTCAGAGATACAGGTATAATAGGTATTGAGACCTCTCACCCATTAAAATGTAGAAAGCCAAGCCTGTCACTGCTTGTCCCAACCACAGCTGCTCCCAAAGCAAGAGCTGAAGTGTTAACAAGAATGCCCAGAATGAACAGCAACAGCAGACAGGCATTCACAAATGTATAGTGGTTTGGAGAATGAATTACCGATCATCAAAGGTCCCTGGATATAGGTAGAAATTCCAGAATCCTGTGCTCTTTCAACATCCAAGAGTTTGTAATATTAAAATATACCCTGTTTTAGACTTTTATTTTTATTTTATTTTTTATTTATTTTTATCTAGAAGTGTCAGTCTTTATTAAATTGGAACATTTCAGAGTGGAGATAACCTAGGGCTTAAAGGAAAAATTACATGAACTACATATGGAGAGCTATTTTTGCTTATTTGTTTATTTTTGTCAAGGTTATTCTGATTGTTTCATCTAGCTAGCTCATCTTTTTAAGCCTGGCAATGTCATAAGTTGATGAACAGCCTGGGGAAGTGCTGAATGTAGGTCAGGTTTATACTCTGATCCAATCAGCTGTGGCGAGAGAAAAGGGGCTGGATCCTGGGATTTTCTGTGTTTGAGGGAGATCCATTCAGAAAGGTCTATGGCTGTGGTGGGCTGGCTATGTCTAGTACTATAACCAAGCGCTCATATATCCTCCAGAAACAATTTTCCCATCCTATCAAACTGGAAAACATCCTTCAAATTATTCTAGGTGCCAACCCTTCCTATTACTTTAAGGAAGACTAATATCTGTACATTTCCTTCACATAATAAAAAAGTATATGCAATAAAAATGACAAAGAGATAAGTACACTTGTTGCCAGCAGTATGTTAATTTCAATTGCTATGTCTTACCCTTAGATTTTCACAGTAGAAGCTGCTTATGTTGAGAGAAAGAATGGACTTTATTATTAATGTATTTTATTCTATTTTCCAGATTATGAGACATGGGGAAATATATCTGACTGGTCATTATCATCATAGAATACTCTACTTAGCTTTACCATTTAGTATAGAGCTTGACAAACTAAGCACTAAATGAATATTTGTTAAATTGAATTATGTGAACACTGTCTCTAGGGCAAAATTAAATACGGAACCTTCCACATATTAAGAAAGGAAAATTGAAAATGCACAAAAGCAAAAGCTCCCAGTTCTCTCAGGAACACATTAAAATTAAACTTAATATTCTCCCACATGGTTACAACAATGGTAGCCTTTCAAAATGCTTTTAAAATGAATAAAACTCTTTCCATCAAAACTAAGTAATAGAAAAGATGTATTTATTGAGTAGCAACTATTTCCTCAACACTAAAAACTATTTTAAAGAGTTCACATATCTTAGTGACAATGTGAACATAGATATTTTTTAAATAGAAATTGACTTCAGGGTTTTGAGTCTTTCTGATCATAAGAACAGATTTTTCTCAAACAAAAAAGGAAAAGGTGAAAGAACAGGTTGGAAATAAAAACTGACCCAAATTTTCACCCAGATCCAGTACAACTTTGCACTGATAACACTAATGTTTTCTCTATTTCTCAGCATTATCTGATTTCCACATGGCAATATACATACATTTTCATCTGATGTATTTCAAGATTTGCCTGACTACACAGTATGAAAAATTGACTGTAAATCTTACTCTATTTCAAATGCACTAGTATCACTGACTCTATGAAGGTAAACTGTAACACCAGTCAGACTTGTGCTTTGGGACATACCAAAAATTTGAAATTAGATTTGAACTAAATAAATAGGCTACAGGCACTACAAAGAACACAATATAAAAACATAGTAATAATAGTTCTCTTTCACCTTGCAACCTAGAATGAGTCTTTAAACAAACACTGGCTGAGCACATACAAGGTACCATAAGCAACTGACTAAAGACACAGTAGGTGAGACCCAAGCTACATGTAGGATAAGCATGTGATGTTCAGCTTCCTACAGGTACCTGTTGAGAAGCAAAGGGCCCTGGCCAAAAATCTTTGTGACATACCTTTTTGGTGGAGTTGATGACTGTGCTAAGCACGGAGACTAATTTTACAATCTCTTTGTTGTCAGAAACATTTTTATAGTAGTTCCTGGTTTGCACAGGAATGGGTAAGTTTACGGACGCTATCTCTAAAGTATCTAAAAGCAGAAAAAGAGAAAAATGTTTATATCAACAGCATAGAGAACATACTTTTAAAAGAGGAGGGATTTCTGCAATGGTAAAGTAAGGACCTTTGAAAATCTTCTTTATAAAAGGGAAAAATTTGAAAAAAATTGTCAATATCAATTTTTTAGGACTCTGGAAATTAACCAAAGCTTGCAATAATCCAAGAAACATTTGTTTAGTCAAGAAAAAAGGCTAAATCTTGTAACAACAGTGACTTTTGTGGAGTTCTATGCCCACTGCCCCATCCCTGGCTATGCGGTAGCCTCAAAAAACATCAGCCTTGCAAACACTGTGAGTCAAAACCACAGCCCTGCAGTCACCAGAGGGCCCAGACTGGGTGTGGAGCTCCTCGGGAAACCCAATAAAGTTGTCACTATTTGACCTCTCTGGACACTCCCTGGAAAGCCCAGTTGAAAGAGTTTATTTGACCTCACTCAAAATTCAATAAGTGAAAAATAAAACACCTGTCTCCAAGGCGTTTTTCAAATATAATCAGCAACAACTGTTTAATTTTTATAGCTGCCTGTGGCAATGCTACTAGTTGGGGCAAACAGGAGGTTGACCAAAAAAGTTCGAGATCTGGGGGATGAAATGTCCACAAGGGCACTGTAGAGCCCCGACATATTCCTGGAGCTCAAGGACACACATATATGTACAGAGCTAGGCACGTGCCCAGGGGAGACCTAAAAATGCCCCAATCTTTTAGCTCTGGCTGAACTTCAGGCTTTGCACAATCAGTGAATAAAGACTAAGGCAGTGTTAAAACTTACTGAGCTCTCAGGGTGCTCAGTGCATAGTACTCCAACATTCAGCGTCCCCAGGCAAGGGTGGAAGGTTTGTGGTTCGAAGCATGAGAGGAAATCTCCGTGCAATCATTAGTTGACCACTAAGCTAATCAAGCAGTGATTACAATAGTACATACCACAGGAAAGACACATTTTATAGAATCAGTCCAGGAAAGTCAATGAAGAAGCAAACAGTAACAGCAACAAAAGTCTGGGGGTTGGGGAGAAGAGAATCAGATTCCCAGAGTTGCCAAATCACCTTCTTTAAAATCACATTTCCCACAAAAGTTTAAATTGTGAGACAGGCAAAGAAACGGGAAAGTAGCGCTTACACTGAGGAACAAAAGCAGCCAATAGAAACCATACATGAGAAAGCCCAACCAGTGGGCATGTAACTCAGCAATCCCACTCAGATGCATGTACCCTAGAGAAGTGGAAACAAATGTCCACACAAAAAAAATGTGTACATGAATGTTCATAGCAGGATTATTCATAACAGCTAAAAAATGGAAACAACCCAACTATCCACCCACTGATGAATGGATGAATAAAACATGATATATCCATGAAGTGGAATAGTACTTGTCAATACAAAGAAATAAAGAACAGATACAGGCTACAGTGTGGATCAATCTTGAAAATTAAGTCATGCTAGGTGGAAACAGCCGGTCACAAAAGACCACATATTGTATGATTCTATTTATATAAAATGTCCAAAATAAGCAAATCCACAGAGACAGAAAGTAGATTAACGATGCCACAGCTCGGGCACAGGGGAGTGGGGAATGACTGCTAATGGGGACAGGCCTTCTGTCTGGAGTGACGAAAACGTTCTGAAAATAGACAACAGTGGCGGTTGTGAACACACTGAAAACCACTGAACGATATGCTAAAAGGGTCGACTTTGTGATGTAAGTCAAAACTATGGCTTTAAAACGGTGTTGCCTATTTATTTATTTTAACTGCCTTTGTCATGACAAACATGTATATATAATTTTTCATTAAACATTTTTCTCAACTTAAAATATGATTCATAAACTGAACAAATTTTGAATTTTAAATTATTCTAGGAAGTAAAGCAATGTCTCTATCTAACACAAAATTGAAATTGACAAATAATACCATGTTTTTCAGATTAAATAAATAAGTAATATTGTGATTTGTGAGAGAAGTTGTTTTGAGCTGTCTTTTTTTAAAGATCTTATTTACTTATTCTTAGGGAGAGGGGAGGGAAGCAGAAAGAGAGGGAAAGGAACATAAATGTGTGACACGTGAGGGAAACAGCAATCACTCGCCTCTCAGGCCACAACCCAACCATGTGCCCTGACCCAGGACTCAAACCCACAACTTTTTGCTTTGTGGGCCGACACCCAACTAACTGAGCCACACAACTCGGGGTGTGTTTTGAGCTGCCTTATCCTCCTCAGTGACAGATTGTTTTAAAGAGGAACTTGCTTCAGTTTCTTCCTCATGGTTAGTTGGTTCATCATCTCAGGAGACATGAGCAGTAACTCAAAATTAGATGGGGTCTGCTGCTTGCAGGGCTGCTTTAAAAGGAGCTTGCAGAACTAAAGACAACATTTAATATAATTAGCAACTTGCATGTCCTGTGTTCCCCAGTTCTGCAGGACACAAAGGAAAACCATGGGATGGACAGCATGTACACACATCACAGCATGTCAGCAAAACAGGACACAGAATGTACCAAAATGTCTCTTTGGTATCAGGAAATATTCACTGTGATGATGACAAGTATCTCTTTAAACTGAGAAATTAAACTCTTCTTGTCCCCCGGTTCTCATCATCACATTGGACCAGAAATCAATGATGCACCCCAAACTGTGGGATACCCACTAGAGATAAGCTGTTTATAATGGGTGATATTAAAATACATGGATCTTTATATATTGGACACTTAAAATTGGCTCACAGATTAGTATTCCAATCTAATCTGACTCGAGAATTGCATGGGGGAAACATGCTTTTCAGCTCAGCAAATACTGGTTTGAGTGACTAGTTTAAAAAAAACCATTTACCTTGAGGTTCATTTTCTCCCATTTCAACATCAGAATCACTGTCTTCATTATTCTGCAAAGCAACCATTTTCCTTTCATGCATCTTTTTCTACAACATAAGAGGATACTTTTTGGTTAGTCCCATCTGTAAAAGCAGCAGCCTCCATATGAAGTGATTTCTTCCTGGCACACCCACCTTGCACAAGAGCTCACCACTCCACTGTCTAACCCCTTTGGTGACGCTGACGATGCACTCCACAGCTTTGTTCAGTGTTTGCTGTATGTCCTCCAGGGTAGGAGCCATGGTGATGTTGGGAATGGCCAGAGTGACGTCTGCCCGGAAAATGGGTCGACTGTTCGGCCTCATCTGAGATGCACTGTTACTATCTGAGTTAATGCAAAGCAGAGAAAATATAACTGTTTTAACTTAAAACAGGATTTATCTCATCATTAACCAGAAAAATTAAAGCACCTAGAACAATACATAACAGGTATATAATCAGACAAATATTTGCTGAATGAATGAACGGAAACTATTGGAGGATCTAGATCAGCTCCATGTAACAGAGCAGCTCGATAGAGCCCAAGGCCTTTTCTGTTGTTACAATTCATTGGCACACACTCCATGGGTACCCACCATGTGGGACCAGCTGAATTACGTACGCTCTTATCTGAAACATTGCAAATGACGCCGTCCCAAAAGCAGGATGCCAACGAATAAGTTAAAGGTAAAACAAAATAAGCAGAGAATTAAGAACAAGAATAACTATCAAAATGAGCCAAAGTTAGAACAAATAACCAGCTTGAAATTTCAAATAAAACATATTCCTTTCCTACCACAGTGTATACAATCCAAACTCGTGGCTTATTGCTGCTCCGGGCTTCCTGATGGCACCTTCCCCTTCCGGGAAGTTCATCTTTAAAGGCAGAGCTTTAAAACCAGATTTATTCTAGTTGTCGATGCGACTAAAACCCTGTATTTTTTTTCAGGTGTCATCGCTGACAAGATGCCACATTAGCAACTTGCAAGAAGCTCGTCTTGCTGAGGTCCTACGGTCTGGGTGATTGATGGTTGGGGTTGTCAGGGCTTTCGAGCCTTTTCATTTGATTAAGCTCCTGGTCCCGGGTCTGATGTTACAACTAACAGAAGCCCAGGAAGGTCTATTTAATGTTAAATTTAATATTTAATGTAACTGGCCCAGCAACATTAGAGGGGATTTCTGAAGCCAACTCTAGAAGCTGTAGGCTAAACATTTTGCACTGTTTTTCTACTTGTATTCATACTGTCTTATCACCTCAGACTCAGATACAAGGCCTTTCAAATAGAGATTTTTTTTAATTACTGCCATTTATGTAAAATAATGTATTGTGACCAAGTTATTTAAATGGAAAAATAAAATGCTTTCCTTAATGAAAAAAAGTGGAGAAGAAATGAAGTATAACTAACCATGTATATCCGAGAAGATTTTAAAGATATAGAAATATAGAAAACTGTGTATGTGTATAACTTTATATACAGGGTCTGGCACAAATAACACCCCTTTTTTATTACAAAATCTTTTATTACAAAATCGCAAGCATGTAATTCTGTAGAATAACAATATCACACTCAAGCATGCCGTATGACATTTTAGGTGAAATGTTCAAATTAAAACTATAAATTATTACACCCATATTATTAGCCTACCAACCACACTCAAGCAGGCCTTACTTCTGCCAGACCCCGTACATATATAATTAGTAATACCTGTAATGTATAAAGTTGGGAAAGAAATGTGACTTCATATTCAGCATATCAACTAACATCTGATAAGTTCTAATAAAGAACTGTCCTCCATTCTGAGCAAAACAAAACATAATGAACCATGCCACCAATCAAAACAGTCTTTCAGTGTATACACCTGTTAGTCATCCACTGTTAATTAAATATTAAAGATGCTTTCCCTTAAATGTCAATTTTCAAAATAAATAAAAAGGCTTTATTATCCTATTGCCTTCCCATGTTAATTAATTGTTGTTTTCTTACTATTTTAAATTTAAAATTTAATTTGAGAATGTCTCTACATTGGATGGATTGCTGTGGCCCATCTGAGAAACACAACACCTGTCTCTGTATTGCGCTGAGGAAGAGACGATTGTACAGAGAATGAGGAAACCAGCTGGAAGATGCTAACGTGACACAAAATTAGTAAAAGGTGTTTCTGCTTTGAATAGCAAGGCATTAAGTAAGATCACTCTCACTTTAAAAGACAGACTAATCACCTGATAATTTAACAATGAAATTATATTTCCATATATCTTCTTTTAAAGTATGTGTTTTTCCTTTCACTAATTCATCTTGCATGTTTTCACCTTATTATAAAAAAGATTAAAAGTAATGGTGACTATTATGTTATCATCAAAAGCTAAGTGGCCTTAAGCAAATTACTTAACTTCCCTATTCTCCATGTTGTCTGTTTTAAGATGAGAGTAATGATGATACCGACTGCATAGAATTGTTGGGATAATCGAAGTTCACAATGTATAAACTTACAAGAAGGCACTCGATAAATGGTGGGCTTTTTAACTATTTGACTTTAACAGGAACATACACATGCTCAACCAGCCACTATGTCTGGCCAGCCAGTGGGCAAATTCTATGGGATTATTACCCCGGAAGTTAATTGTGTTGGATGAATGAATTCTTCTGCGGATGGCCTCTAGTGTATTCCTTGTAACTTTCAGAAGAGCATCCATGTTTTGGTGATTGAAATGAGACAGCAACTCGCGGGCTTCTTCCTCTAACATCTCGGTCTCTTTCTTCTTTCTCGTGGTTGTCACCATGGGCAGGAGGCCTGACCCAGCATTAAGGGAAGATGTTAAGGTGTCAGAATGTACTTCTTTTCTTTTTGCTGTTAAAAAATGAGAAAGATTGAGAGCAAAAGAGAGGGGGAGAGAGAAGTGGGGGAGGGGGGAGAAAGAAAGTGAACCATCTATTGCAATTAAAGAGAGAAAAATTAAGATAAATTACATGCAAATTTGGTAAGAGTTAAATGTCACACTTCTTAGAAAGTGAGGCCATCAAAGGATCAGAAATGGAAATCAGGTCACCAGGTGGACTGACGGAGGCCTCTCCTCCTTAGTGTGAGGAAACAGGAGAAAAAGCAAGAGCTAAGGCTGAAAAGCAAGGCTGGGCCTCCAGGGCCTGGGGCTCTCTCTTCCACCAACATCCAGAAAACCTCAGGGGAATAGCTGCCCATGGCCTCATCTCGCCCACAGTACGTTCGCTCTAGTGTGGATGTACTCCAACAGAAATGCCAATCTACATCCATCCTAATCGATTGAGAAGGTCAAAAAACACTCAAGTGCAAAGAGGGCTAACAAGAGCCAATGCAAAGCACATGTTTGTAGAGTTTAACAAAAAATAGTGTAATTAATGACAGAGGCATTACTATATACTCAGAATCATAATTTAGATTTATAAATATCCTTATAAAATTGAGAGGGTGTTTACAGAAGTGTGAAATTAATTGCTATGCAGAAAATTAAACTTTAGTTGTCAGTAATGTCCTAGAAAAACAGCATCTTTCTGCTGTCCCATCTCTTACCTGAACTTTCATTTCTGGAATCAGCACCATTCACATTGAATGCCTTCTCATTTTCTTCTTTCGATGGAACTTCCACATCTAGCAACATATTTATTAGCTCATTGACTGCTTCCTCCACTAATGAGCTTTTAAAGTGTAGTATCTGCGCACCATTTACACAGAGGTCCTACAAAAACATTAGCACAGTGTCATATTTGTTTATCTAGCTCTTGAGAGCACATCAGTAAGGGTAGTGATGCCACAGACTCGGCCTCCAAATGAGATTTGGGCCTCCAGCCAGGCCTGTCCACACCCCTCACGCTAACCACGACCAGGCATCCTGTAAGGAAACATGTTCAAGACAAAGGAAGCAGCCAGTCCAAGAAAGACAAGCACCACGTGATTTCACTTATAGGTGGAATCTAATGAACAAAATAAACAAACAAAATAGAAACAGACTTACAGACACAGAGAACAAACCGGCAGCTGTCAGAGGGGAGGAGGGTTGGGAAGCTGAGTGAGAAAGGTGAAGGGATTAAGCCAAAAAGTAACCTCATAGGCACAGACAGCATATGGTGATTACCAGGGGGAAAGGGGAGTTGGGGGAGAGAGAATAGGGTAAAGGTGGGGTAAATGGTGACGGAAAGAGCCTTGACTTTGGACGGTGGACATACAATACAATATACAGATGACATATTATGGAATTGTACACTTGAAACCTGCTTAATTGTATTAACCATTGTCACCCCAATAAATTCAATAAAACTTCTTTTTAAAGTCAAGGGAACCAACTGGAGCAGCACGGATAAACTAAAATTACACTTACTTCTCCAGCAGTGGAGGAAATAACTCCAAAAGCCAGCAGCAGCCTCTCTCTGTCCATGAAGTTTCCTTCATTTTATGTAAATCTGCTCTACCCAGCCTTCCCTTCCCCCCATCATTCCCAACAAGGAAGAGTCAACCCTAACTAACCTCAGATATTCCCCTCCCCCTCCAACGAGATTACACATTTCTCAAGAGTGTAATTCCATTCTTTATATTAGTTTATAACAAGTATAAATTAGTATGATTAGTTTATTATTTAACTAATGAACTAATATCAATTCTGTAGGATGACATATGATAGACAGACAGACGGACAGACAGATGATAGACAAACAGGTAGACAGGGACAGATGATGTGATAATGCAGACAGTCAAGGATTTACCACCTCATTGGAAAATAAGCCCATGAAGCAACAACAGACTGTCAGCGGGTCACCAAACCGAGCTGCATTTCAAGTCCCAGCATTGTCTATCTGGAGACTCTCTAATGTGCTTGTGGACCATCCACTCCAAACATCAGCTTCATGGTTCGCTTTCCTCCTTATCTCTCGTGACCTTCACCTCCACTCCACTGCTACAAGACACATGGCATTTTTATTTACTAACATAGGAACATTCTAATATGCCCTGAAACTATTGAACATTTTTTAGCATCAAATAAAGTATAAACTTCACTCCCAACTCAGAACTTCACCCAATTACCAATCTTCATCCCTCATCCAGAGATAATTATGAAAAAGAGACAGAGACAGTGACAAGAAAGAGGCCAGACAAAGAAAGAGCAAAGGATGGAAGACAGCCAACACCACCTGATGACAAGTACAGACTCTGGCACCAAACCACCTGGGTTCAAATCCTAGCTCTACATGATTCTAGGAAATCCTTCTGTGCCTCGATTCTCCAATCTGTAAAATGGTGATAACAGCAGAACCTGCATTAGGTTGGGGAGTATTCAAGAATATATGTAAAATATTAAAAACAGTGCCCAGCACAAAGTATGCATTCAGGAAGTGCTTGCAATTATTGTTAGTTAGCACATCATATATGACCACCAGGTCTCTGTTTGCCAAGTTTGTTCATCTCATTCCATATAAAATAGCTCCTCGTTCTCTGAGAGATCACTAATATTTCTTAAAATCTGCATCTTAAATCCTCTGACTCCACACACTCTCTCCTAATGCCATGTGGGGTTTTTTTCACTCCCATCATTTCTTTGCCAATACCCTCCACTCCATCGCTCTGTCAGCCTTCTGCTGTCCCACCCAGGAGAAGTCCAACCCCAATGAACCAAGCGATCCACCTTCTCTACCTGCACAGGTCATGGCAACGCACATGGTTGGCACTGGTAAGTCATGTTCCCCAAACTCAGTCAGGCTGCCAATGCTTCCCAGGAATCAATCTACGTGACTCCTACCACATTCCTCCACCAGGCCCTATAGCTGCTGTGTCCTCAAATCTTCAGACTGTCTTCCCCCATCATACTCAGCTAGTGACCTTGGTTTTCTACAGTACAAATCAAAAAGGGATCACCCAAATCCCTGACACTGTGACTTCACCCAGAAGTCAACAGGCTTCCATCATTAACCCCTTTTCCTCCTTTTTTCAGTTAATGCAATGTTTCTCCTTCTACTTAAAATAATCTCACAACCTGAGTTATAAACCAGAGCCTCCGCTTTCCCAGAAACCATGCTTACCAACCATTCCCTTTTCCCCTCCCTACTTGTTTTCTTCCCTCAGCATATGAACACTCCCAGTGAACCTCTACTAGACATCTTCCTCCAGCTACCATAGCAAAAGGTCTCAGGGCCTTTGCACTTGCTGTTACCTCTTCCTGGAATGTTCTTCCCCTAGTTTGATCACTCCCTGTATAATCACAGATCATCCCTGACCATTGACATCAAATCACAGCTCTTTGTCAGGTAATCCCTTTCCCCATCACCCTCTTAATTTTTCTCCATTGAACTAGCCTGACATGTTGTTTGTTTGTTGACTTTTTGGTACATTTTTCTGTTTCCTCCACTAGAAAGTAGGCTCCATAAAGGTAAAGGTTTCACCTGTTTTGGTCATTGCTATGTCTGCAGCAGTGGTTTGCATAGGAGGAGTTCCACAAAAATAACTGACAGAATAAATTACTTATAAAAAAATAAACAAATTCAGCCCTGGCTGTAGAGGCTCAGTGGATTGAGTGGCAGCCTACGAACCAAAGGGTTGCTGGATCGATTCCCAGTCAGGGCACATGCCTGAGTTGCAGGCTATGTCCCCAGTAGGGGGCATACAAGAGGCATTGATGTTTCTCTCCTTCTCTTTCTCCCTCCCTTCCCCTCTCTTTAAAAATAAATAAATAAAATCTTTATTTTAAAAAAATAAACATTCAAGGGAAATCATTCTTCTATAATGGCAATCATTCATTTATAATGGTAGTTATTTATTTTGGTAATCAAAAATGCAAATTAACATTAGGTTCTATGATTTTGCTACTTAAACTAAAATGTTTCAATCACAACATGTATAATTAATTTTATAATTCATTATGATGCATTCATATTTTCTTCATAATAAATATATTATTATATAATTCATATTATAATAAAATTTTTATTATAATTATAATAAAAAGTGTTTGTTGGAAAATAGTACAATTGATACTATCACATTGCTGATGGAATTACAAATCGATGCCCTTCTTTTGAAAAGCAATTTTGCCACAAATGTTAAGAGCCATTAAATGAAGCTACATTTTTTGATGTGGTAATCTTACTTTAGAGGTAGAAATTATTTTAAAGGGAAAAAGGGTGTGATGCATGTAAATATATTCATTGCAGCTCTTGCCAAAATATCAAAACTTGTGGAGGTCATATAAACGTCCAGTAACAAGGAACTAGCCAGTGCATTCAAGTCCATCAACTCAACAGAATATTCTGAAAGCATCATTAAAATGGTAGCTATGAGAGCCATAGAGCAATATGAAAAATATTTTGTGAAGAAATGTTAAGCGAGAAAAAAAAAGTTTGAAATCTGTATGGATAGTAGGGATCGCAATCTTCTTAAGGGGTACACAAATAGGCAATACACCCAACACAGCGCCCTAAAGATAGGGGTGGCTCACTGTCCCTAGGCTGCTTGTACAAACGGTGTAGTTTGTGCGAAACACCACCTGCCTCCCTTCTGGGATTCTGCAGTTTGGATCCATGTTAGGCAAAGGTGTCTATGTGACCAAACCCAGTAACAACCTTGGAACTGAGTCTCTAACGGGCTTCCCTGGGCAGACACATTGCATACATGTTGCTGCATTTTTGTTGCTGGGGGGACAGTGAGCTCTGCGTGGCTCTCAGGAGAGGGAGAAAACATAAGGAAGCCTGAACGTTCATTCCTCCGAATGCCTGTCTCTTCCCTTACGGCATGATCATGCCTCCTTTCTGCCGCATGGTCTTAGGCCTTAGCCTTGAGTGCAGCTAGACTCTGAGTTCCATGAGCCCTTCCAGTGGGGATAATTTTGGAGACTCCTGATGTGCCATGTTAAAATCACCATTGATTTTAATGATGTTCTGATAATCAGAATGCCCAACAGGAACACTGTAAAGGACATGAAAATGATGTTCCTGAGGGGGCACTTCACGGAGCACAACTGCCAGGATCTTAACCCGTGTGCCAGGGAGGAAGTGTCCTGTTTGCAAATGCATCTGAGGAATACTGGGTTAAAGAACACTAAATGGGCTCTTTTCCAGGAGACTTTCTGAAGGCCTTATCTGCTCATTTAATTGTTTTTATTACGATCTTCCCCTAAAATGTGGACATGTTGAACTAAGGATAAAATTCATAGGTTCAGAGTTCTTAAAATTCTAAAAAATCTAAAACAAATGTACAAATTTTATACAAACAAATAAGAAACCAATAAAATTCAGGTAAACAATGTTAAGTTTACTACAAGATTCATGGAGTATTCTGTGGAAATTCAAGGGTGGACTTTTTTTATTGTTTTATTTAGTTGTTTTTCAACTATAGTTGTCTCCATTTTCTCCCCTCTACAGTCCCTCACCCATCCACCCCCACCTCCCACCCTCGATCCAACTCCCTTTGGCTTTGTCCATGTGTCCTTTATACATGTTCCTTGATGATCAAGGGTGGATGTTAACAGTGGAATCATATAGATGTGGATTCAACTTTATATGCAAAACCTGAACAGTACTTTTGGTTCAATACTGCTAATGAAAGGAAGGCCTGCTTACACAAAAAGGCTTTAAAAACTATCTGAAGGCCTTTGCTCATTAGTTCAGAGTATTCGGATCCATGATTAATCAAAATGAAGGCCTCGTTTAATATATTAATATGGAGAGAATCTGTAAGGGCAAAGCAAGGTACAGTGCACCCTAGGCAGTTTGGACACCGACTCCACCTTTCCCGGGTTTCCGGCAGTGGCTCCAGAACCATGTGCTGCGGAACACCAGTTTGGGAAACGCTGCTCCACAGAAAAGTAGAAAGAAGAAATTCTGTCCAGAAGCTGTTTAAAATGATTGTTTCATTAATTAACCCTAGCTTACTAAATGCACTTCAGCTAAATAGCTCTATTTTTTAAAAAAAATAAAGAAAAGACGACAGATGTGCTCCACAGTCATCTCTGTTCTACCGATCCGAAATGGTTTGCTCCTCGTGTCTACGTGACTCCCTACCTTCATTCCTCTTCATTCGTAAATTATTTTCAGAGGACTCCATGTCTGAATAACATCCATCACTGACCGATCGCAGGTAGAGAAAAAAATGTAATTTACCCTTCAAAAAATGCCCTTTACAGACAAGTGAATCACAAAATGTTTACCGTTAATGAAAACTTTAATATTCTAATAACCTTTGTCATCTGGAGAAACTCCTCGCACGTAAGCGGCTCCTCCTGGGGGAGCCGACAAAGCGGCGTGCTGCTCATTTTCTCCAGAACGGCATCGATGCGGAACTCGATCAGATCATTGATCCTGTCCACCAGCAATTCCAGATCCTCTTTGGAGAAAAACAGAAGTGAATAAAAAAGACTAAGCATTTTGCTGTTGATGTTGTTGTTGTTGTTTTTAAATCAACGCTTGATTAAACTGCAGCAGTAAAACCAGGATAAAGTCACTCCATTCCACAGTTTCACACTCGGTTTTCTCAAGCTATTCCTTCTTTGCCCAGTGTCCCAGTTTTCTCGGCCTGCCTCATTCCGACTGAGACGGGAAGATCGGGCTCCAACGCATCGCCCCAGGGAGGTGTCCTCTGCGGCCCTCTCCTCCCAGCATCCTTCATTTGCACCTCTCTACCACATGGTCTCCTCTGGAGTGCACGCTCTGCATTCCTCGCACCTTCCACACTTACCCCAGCGCCTGTTCCACAGCGGGTATTCCACAGATCCCACTGAAGTGAAATTCTTCCAATGTTTCTTTTACTTTTACTATCATAGGGTCCCTTTTTTTAAGTTGTGGCAAAGTAATATTGAAATACGGAACACTAAGTTCAATGGACAGAAAGGCCAATTCTGATAGAAATTAACAAATTAATTTCCAAAGCAGAAATGATGGTTAATGAATTGCCATCTATGAAGTAAATACGTTTTTCAACTCTTATCATACAGTTAACCCTCTTTTTTTTACTGATACTGCTTCCTTCCAGGAAATGAAGTTAAAATTGAATACAGAAAAATCCACGTTATGTACTTGTGATATATCAGAGATGTAAACACTTCCTTAAATAAATACCTTTACTTCCTAAAGAAAAAAACCTTAAAAGTTCCCATCATTTCTAAGCTAGTTATTAAAGATGCTACTCAAGACACCAAACAGTTCTGCCTGGTGATGGTTCTGCTTACTCATTACTAAAAGAGAGCCAACACTTTTATTTAAATGTGTGTGTGTTCAACAAAACTCTTCACTATTTCTGATTCTTCAAGCTCCCTCAAGGGCATCTGAGGTAAGCTGATGTCTTTGAAGAATGCATCTTCAAGGACACGTGTGACCCCCCCCATCAAAGGATGTCTGCATCCTAATCCCCCACAAATGTTACAAAGGGGACCTTACAGATATGATCAAGTTAAGGATCTTAAGATATGGGGATGGCCCCGGATTATCCAGGTGAGGCCACGGGAGTCACAGGAATACTAATAAGCAGAAGGCAGAAGAGTCAGAGTCAGGACACAATGTGACTATTGAAGTGGAGAGACAGGGAGAAAGAGACTGGAAGATACTAAGCTGCTGGCTTTGAAGATAGAGTGACTTGTCAGCCAAAAAACACTCTTAAATGAATGATACAAATAACTACCTATAAAGAAAAGGATTGGCTCACTAAGCAAAATAAAAATCCAACTGTTGTTGAGCTTCAGCATAGTCTGCCTCCCAAAGAAACTCAATCTTGCTTTGACCTCACTTTCTTAATTTAAATTACAAAAAAAGAAACAGAAGCTGAGAATTAACGAGAGTTTCTTTGGAAACTAGCTCCTTGTCTCCAGGAAACACTCTGATAAAATATCCAAATTGTTAATGCTCCAATCCTGATATTCTCTAAGGAGAATATTACTGAAGTCTACTTTGGTAGCCTGTTCTCAAGTGGTTGTGATAACTCCTATTATGAAGTTTTTATACAGTTTATAAATGCCTCCTTCTAGAATTTTAGCCAATTTCCTCTTGTTTTCCATCCTGGGGAGATGTATTTTAGAAAGAATATTTGTTTAAAGGCAGGAAAACTGGGTTCTAAACTCATCTTTACTGCATACATCCATTAACATTAGAAGTAATTTAGCACCTCTGGATCATAGTTTTCCGATTTTTTTATTTATTTATTTTTAGAGAGAGGGGACAGGAAGGAGAAAGAGTGAGAGAGAAACATCAATGTGTGTTTGCTTCTCGTGTGTCCCCCCCGGGGACCTGGCCTGCAACCCAGGCATGTGGCCTGACTGGGAATCAATCCAGTGACCCTTTGCTTCACAGGCCCACGCTCAATCCACTGAGCTATACCAGCCAGGGCTTATAGTTTTCCAATTTTAAATTGAAGGTCTTATTTAAGATTTCAACTATCTTCTCTGCTTCTATAATGCGGGAGTTGTCTGATCATTTATTTAATATCGTTCAACCTTCAAATTATAATGAGACTATAACACTTCTTAATAATATCCTAAAGCCTCTTTACAATTCGTCTTTGACTCTAGTTCCCAACTTACAAAGCAAAACAAAAGACAGCAGGAGGTTCAACCATTAATTCCTCTCTCCCATCCCAGCACCTCTCAGTTATTCTTAAGCACACAGCACCTGGTAAAATAAATAGCTGGACCCCTCTGAGCTCTAAGTTATTTGGAAGGTACAATGAAAAACTACTAATAAGAAAAGCTCCTGACAATACAAGCTATAAATAGACTCAGTACTACTTCGGCAGCCACCTGTGAGTTAGAGAGAAAATATAAAAGGAGCCACCACAGGAGGGTATTCTAGAAGGGACATCCCAGAAAGGGTGACTCGGAAATGAGG
>PVKM010030261.1:0-17381 GCA_004027735.1 Carollia perspicillata
GGGAATCGAACCATGATCCTTTGGTTCTCAGGTCCGTGCTCAATCCACTGAGCTACACCAGCCAGGACCTTATACTTCTTCTTGAAACCTTATATTAATATACCACTGTATACTAACAATATTTTCATTCATTGTCTCATTTAATTATGTTTTCACTAATTCTTTATAGTACAAAAAGTAGATTGAAATTTCTTCTTTAAAAAAATTAACACATTTTAGATGAGGCTAAAGTCCATTTTGGTCAAATCCCCAAATCCCTCTCAGAAGTAACCATTGTTTTACGTTTGGTGTGCACAATTCTACTTGGATAGAAAAGAGTATATATTGTTCTGTGACTTGTTTTTTTCCCTTCAACACCTTGTCTTGTAATCTATGGTGTTGCCCATTAATCTAACTTACACATTTATGTTCATGGAAACACAGGAAATCAATATGCCATAATTTATTAAGTTATTTCCCTATTGATATCAATTTTGGTTGTTTACATTTCACATTATTTTTAAATATTTTTTCACATAACAGGGAAAATATGTCTCTATATAAGGTTGATCCAAAAAACTCAATGTGGAACAAGGAAAAGAACATTACTTTTGCCATCACTATTTTTGCATTTATTTTCCAATAAACATGTTCGTCCTTCAGCATCATGTTAGCACATGCAGTGAGGGACATGCCCTGCTGTCCTGACGTTCTGTGAGTCTACAAGTTTTCCCAGAAGAGGCACCCAGTTATTTTTTGTACTTTCACTGCACACTAGACAGGTATAGAGTTTTAATTTCAAAAATATCTCCTTAAAAGTATCTTCATTTCTGGCCTCAGAAATTAGTCTACTAAAGAAGGAAGAACTCAAACACAACACATTTATTTAGCAAATTACTCTCAAATTATTGATCTGCATGTGAGTCTCTTCAATCAAAAGCTAAACAAGTTTGTGCAGGTAGACTAAGACCTTTAGCTTAATTTGTAAGTGCTTACCTACAAAACCCTCAAGCCATTTTACCATGCATCATCTTATGATAATAAAACTGGACTGTTAATATGTATTTGCTAAGAAAATTTGAAGATAGTTTTCTCAATGACTTAGACACTTAGGGTCACCTGTAACTTAAAAATGACGTCTTTGCTTCAGAAAAGTGATGTGTAGAGAAAGAAGACAAAATTACACCCACACACGTGTATAAACCACACTACCTATATGATAATGTTTACTTTTTAAATAAAATATTCAACTGCTAATTTTTTGCCAATTTGTTCTTGGTTTTATATTATTTTTATTCACACATTTGAATCATTTCAAGTAACAGTTTAGGAGAGTCCTCATTGTAATACTTTTACTTTACATATTATAATAATATAGAAGCAATTACTTAAATGTTTAACGCAAAATCACTTTTATGGATAGACTCTCTAACTCTGATTTAAGAATTGTTAGGGTAAAAGAACCCACAAGTACAATGTCTTTTACTCTTCCTGGAAACAATATAAAACATCTTGTAATTCAAATTGTTACTGTTCTATTTTTTTAATAACAGGCAAATATTTAAAATCCTAAATTTTAGGTAGAAGTTCAACAAGTCATTGTAGAAAGGCCATACAATTGTAGTAACTATTAATATTTTTTCTAAACCTTCTTTTTCATTTTATCACTCAAAATGGCTCATAACTAAAATGGGATGTTTTTCTAAGTTTATTTTCTATTTGGGAGTGAAAACAAACCACAGCATTTGCTCCAAAGTTTTGAGCACAGGGTATTAATGGCATAGCTATGGCTTATCTGTTGTAGAATGCAGCAGTCAGGAGCAGTAAGAAAACAACATAAAGCCCATAAATGTAAAAATTTTATCAGGTAAAAATATGAGTGTTACATTTCCCCCCATTGCTGGAAAATGTCATCTTCATCCACTTAACACATAGCTGTTGACTGGGTACTATGGTAACGTAATACACACAACTCCTGTATTCGGGGAACCCACACACTAAATCAGGCTGCTGTAAGACAATGCTAGGTACTCTAGAAGAGATATGAATAATTTTTTTAAACAGTAAAACCTGATCAGTTTTTAAAAAATATTTTGTTTATTTATTTTTAGAGAGAGGCGAAGGGAGGGAGAGAGAGAGAAACATCAATGTGTGGTTGCCTCTCACTGGGGACCTGGCCCGCAACCCAGGTATGTGCCCTGACTGGGAATTGAACTGGCAACTCTTGAGTCCATAGCTCTCACTCAATCCACTGAACTACATCAGCCAGGGCTGATTCGTTTTTTTAAAGGTAAGAATGGAGGCCTGTGAAACAGAACAACTAAGAAACTTCAAGGAATAGACTGGCCTGGATCTTAAAAAATGAGTAACTGCCTTCCAGGCAAAGAACGGTGAAGCGGAAGAGCACCGTGGGCAGAGGGTCAGCTTGGTCAAAGGGACAGCATAGTGAAAGTTAGAAATCTTCCACCGCAGCGCTTAAAGACACCTGTCTCTTGCCACTCTGGGCAGATTGTGCTGAAAACAAAGCTCAAGCTTTAATAGTAATGTTGGCAAAGCTAGCATTGGAGGCTGAGTATGTAGCTTCAACAGGGTGGTCATGCCGAAGCCAGGGAGGGCTCTGATGGGAGAAGACTGGACCCAGAAACCTCAGGGGGGGCCTTTGGTTGGAAGAGCCTGAGAAATCCGAAACCCCATTGTAGTAAGTTGGATAATGGCCACCAAACATATCAAATCCTAACCTTGGAACTTATAAATATCACCTTATTTGGAAGAGGGCCACTGCAGCTGTGATAAAGCTAAGGCTCTTGAGATAAATTGATTACTTTGGATTATCCACATGGGCCCTAAATACCATCACAAGTGTTCTCAGAAGAGAGAGGCAGAGGGAAATAACACAGAGAAGGCAAGGTGAAGACGGAGCACAGAGGTGAGGCCATGCGCCAAGGAATGCCAACAGTTGCCAGAAGCTGGAAGAGGCCAGAAAGAGATTCTCCCCCAGCACCACCAGAGGGAGTGCAGCCCTGCCTCCAGAACAGTGAGAAAATAAATGTATGGTGTGTAAGCCACCCAGGTTGTGGTAATTTGTTATGGCAGCTCTAGAAAATGGAAGTACCCAGATTTTTCCATAACCCTCTGGGTTGGCAGAAGCCGTGGCCTTGCTTTCATTAGCATTGAGCAGCCCCCTCACCTGGAGACCCTGAAAAGATGTTACATGAAGCAGGCACCTCTCAAGATGATTCTGGTCCTCTTGAAGATCCTGTCCCATCAATTCCTCCAGATAATAATGGATGCATTTTGGGGTCAGGTCATAGCACAGCCTAAAGCAGGAAATACTGTCCCTGTTCTGGGGAGAAATGTGATGCACACCTAAGAATTACCATGCCCAACAGAAACCGAGAGGGCATAGGCAAGAGCAGATCTTAACAGTGTTGACTACAAAGGGCAGACTATAAAAGCTGGGTGAGGAGAATTTATCTAATTTCTCTACATGGGAGCACTCTCCCATGACTCAAGGGTTAAAGTCCTGGCAACAATACCTGCGTCCAGTCTTAATATGCTGCTGGAATTGTTCCCTGAGGTTTGGACATGACTGTGGCATACAGCAAATGGGGTAGAGATGCCTAACTACCTCGGCAGGATCATTGAGAAAAAAATCAGATGTCTCAGGGAGGGAAGGTTATTAGATTAGTTTATAATGTGGGATCAGAGAACTCACCACCCAACTCTGTTTCCTAAGAGGACACTTCACCGAGGCAATAAGGAATACATTAGTAAGGGAGCTACCAACAACTTTGCTCATTGGCTACTCTCTGTAGGGCAGGGGTGGAAATAGTAGATATTATCATGAAACTATATTTATGAGGATGTTAGGGTTCTGGAAGAGCAGAGGCCTGTGGACATTACTACAATGAACAGTATGACGGCTGACATAGGGGGTTGGGCCTCTAAGGGCTACACTCTCTGATCTGTGACCCAAAGGGTGGAAATAGGCTGGACTCTTCTCACAGTCCTCTCAGGGATTTGTCTGTGCTTCCTGCTCCCACAATTTACACTCTCCTGGATTAGAAGTCTTAGTTCCTGAGGTCAGTAGGGGGATACTTCTTCTAGGAGCCACTGTATGGGTCCCACTATACCTGAAATTATGGCTCTCACTTGGTCGTTTTTAGCTTCTCATGCTAGTGACCCATACACAAATAAAAGTTACCGTACTGGTAGGGAGCAGAGGAATTGGCTCTGACTATCACAAGGAGCTAGTCTGGGAATACACAACAAAGAGTATGTGTGCAACTCAGATTTCATGGGGGCATATCTTAGTACTTGCATGTCCAGCGATAGCTGTAAATGGGGTATTACAGCATCCAAGGCTCAATAAGATTAATGTTACTGACAGCTCATATCCCTTGGGGGTAAAAATCTAAGTCACCACTCGGCAACAACTCAGCTTTACTAAAGTGCTGGCCAAGGGTGGAGAAAACCTAGAAGAGAGATGAGGAATCTTTTTTTGAGAGAGAGAGAAAGAGAGTGAAAGCAAGTTTTATTTGGGTAGAGAAAGAGGCTAGGACACACTGCAGTGAAAGAACCAAAAGTCCATGTCTGAGTGGACATCAGTGAACTCGTGAGTTGTGCTGAGATCATGAATTTTAGTTGCTACCCTGAGACCAGTTACTGCAGTCGGTGCTGCAGCTTACCCCACTAACCCTTGTATGGGATTCCTCTTACAGGTTGCCTCATGCCCTCTCATCTGACCTTTACTTCAGTTCTTGCTGTAGCAACCCACTGTACAGAGTTGTAATCAGACAGCAACCCACTTCGGTTGTCCAGCCTATCCCTCACTTTCTGCCCCTGGGCTTCACTGTCACTGCTGCTTGAGATGACCAAAGAGACCTACTCAGCATTCCGCATGCAAGCCAATCTGGAAATGTAAGGGAGTTAACATCCTATGAGGCAACCCCTGTCAAATGGGGGATAGGGACCAGTGGATAAAAACTTTCTTGGAAGGATAATGAGGTGCATTCCATGTGGCTATGCTGGGGTCCATACCGAGACTGAGCCCCAGATCAACTCAACAATGCTGACTGAGCTCAAAAACTATTGCATTGGTTTTGTCTCCTCTCTTTTACTCTTCTCAGGCCCTCACTCATGTTCCTATGATCAGTAGTATGCTAGTAAACATTTAATGACAGTGTCTTCACAATTTAAAAGGTTACACTGGTTTGCAGTGCTTGCCAATTTCTGTGCTGTAATACTCTGTGGGTAATTTTAAGCTACCAATATGACATCACCAAATCAATAGTTGGAGAGAGATGTGTATGATTGGGCCTTGGGAACGAGTGGGAGCCTAGTCCAGGAGCATATCCCACAATAAACTACCTACATACAAACCTTTGTCTCAGAAGACAAGTGGTGGCTCAAGAAAGACAGTGTTATCTCCTGTCTGGGCCAATAACCAGAGAATGGTGGGTGCATGATGTTAGCCGTGGACAGCGATAAGATGAAAGAAAAAAAAGACATTCTGAGCTTGGAAAGGGAAGAATCTCTACTGTATACCAAATTGTTAGTGGGATACTCAGAAGTTTTACCCTTTGAGACTGGATAGCTAGTGATGCCATTTCCAGAGACAAAAGGTAGAGGAAGGTGGTGATTTCAGTTTGAGGTTTTTTTTTTTTCCCATGACATTCAGGCAGTTAGGTGGTGAGAAGTACACGTGTGAAGCTTAGGAAAGCTGTGGAAGTTGTCACAATATACTATTGTGAAATTTTATTGTTGGTAACTACTTATTCCTGGAATATCCCACTCCCTTCCTGCTTCCCCTCGCCCAGGCAGCAGCAGTGAGTGCTTTCTATATTTACTGCCCCCAGGGGAGGATTGTTAATACAGAATGATGAGTCAATGCCCATTTTATAAGTTTCCAAATAGAACTCTGAATCAACTCGTCAAGAAAATAGGTTGTGAAAAAACAATTTTGTTAAGTCTCAAAAGCCTAGATTTTAAAGCCCTGGCTGGTGTAGCTCAGTGGATTGAACACGAGCCTGTGAAGCAAAGGGTCACCGGTTCGATTCCCAGTCAGGGCACATGACTGGGTTGCAGGCCAGGTGCCTAGTAGGGGACACATGAGAGGCAAACACACATTGATGTTTCTCTCCCACTCTTTCTCCTTCCCTTCCCTTCTCTCTAAAAATAAATAAATAAAATATTTTTTAAAAAGCCTAGATTTTGAATGTAGTGGCAATAAGATGGAGTAGAAATGACGATGTGGTGATTTAACAGTGTGCTGGAGTCCAGCCCCCAAGATTTGCGTCTCTAAAGTAGCAGGGGATTGCATGTGGAAGTTTCCAAAATCCTAAAAAAAGGGTGAAAAATGGTTGAGAGAGGGCTAAGAGCCAGAAGAGCCCTTACAGATGGAACAACAACCAGAGAATGATGGATAAAGTGACAACAGCTATGTATTTCAGTAAAGAGGGACAATGGGGAAAAAGACACCTCTTCCTTCACTATGACTACATGTAAACTCCTGGTAGTTAGTGTCCACTCATGAGGTTGTGGGGAGAAAAGAAAAATAATTATTTGATTAAGTTAAAACCCGAGAAGACTGAGAAAATCTGAAATGATTATCTCTTGCACATAAAATTTACCATAATTAATTCCATAAATTACCAAATTTACCATATTAAAAGATTAAAAGAAAAAGGATCATCCAAGAGTTACAGAAGACACTGTTAATTAAAATTCAATGTCCACTTATGATCAATAATCTTAGTGAACTGGGATTAGAAGTGGACTTCTTAACCAAATAAAGAATAGGAAAAAACAAAAATGAAAACAAAAACAAAACCCAACAGCAAATGTCATTCTCTTAAAGCCAGAAACATGACAATTGTTCAAGTTATAACCTGTCTATTTAAAGTATCAGACAGGACACTAAGATAAGAATAAGAAATGCAAGTTGAGAGGATTGGAAAGGAAGAAACAAAATTACCATTCACATGAAAATGGGAAGAATTATTTTTGACATAATGAAGTTCAGCAAGTGCGTTGAATACCAAAGTAAATACACAAAACTCAGTTGTATTTCTGTACACTGGCAATAAGCTTTTAGGATATGTAAAGATACCGCATTTACAATAGCAGGAAAAAAAGGAGTGTTGGAATAAATATAGCAAAATATGTTTAGGACAATAGTGGAGAAAATTGTAAAAGTTTTGCAAGATATTCAGATCTATTTATTTATTTGCTCATTTATTTTTATTTTTATTTTTTAATAATTTTTAAAAGATTTTATTTATTTATTTAGAGAGAGGGGAAGGGAGGGAGAAAGAGAGGGAAAGAAACATCAATGTGTGGTTGCCTCTCACATGGCCTGCACTGGGGACCTGGCCTGCAACCCAGGCATGCGCCTTGACTGAGAATTGAACTGGCGACCCTTTGGTTCACAGCCCAAGCTCAATCCACTGAGCTACACCAGCCAGGGTCATTTATTTTTAAATAAACTTTATTTTAAGGAATATTTTAGATTTACAGAAAAATTGTGAAGATAGTAAAGACAATTCCTATATATCCCAGACCAAGTTTCCCTGTTGTTAACATCTTATGTTAGTATGGACGTTTGTTACAATTTTAATAAACAAATATTGATGTGTTATTATTAATTAAAATTTGTATTTTATTCAGAATTTATTAGTTTTTATCTACTGTTCTCTTCTGTTCCAGCTTCCTATTCAGGATGCCACATTACATTTAGTCATTAGGTCTTTAGGTTTCTATGGTTTGTTTTTGATGGACCTTGACAATTTTGACAAATATTAATCAGGCATTATAGACTCTCTATTGGGATTTTTTTGATGCTTTTCTCATGATTACACAGGGTTTATAGGTTTTTAGTCCGAGAGGTAAAGTGCCATATTCATCGTATCATATCAAGGGCACATAGTGTCAACACGAATTATCACTGTTGATGTTGACCTTGACCACCTGGCTGAGGCAGTGTTTGTCAGGTTTCTCCACCGCAGAGTTACTCTTTTGTCCCATTTCCAGGTTGTCCTCTTTGTGAGAGAGTCACTATGCAGCTCACATTGTAGCAGTGAGAAGTTATGCTCCACATCCTTGAGGGTATCATATCTACATAAATGACTTGGAATTCTACACAGATTTGTTTCTTTTCCCTATTTATTTAAACATTAATTTATATCAGTATGAATTCATGTATATTAATTTGGCTTGTAATCCAATACTACTTAATTTTGTTGCTTACATCGTTCCAGCTTTGGTTGGCTATTAGGTCTTTTACATAGTCCCATTATGTGGGCTCGATTTTTTAAATAAAAACTTCTTTACTTTCTGGCATTAAAAAAAGGCTTCAGGCTCATCTTGTGTATTTCTTGCCACAGTCCTAGAATCAGCCATTTCTCCAAGGAGCCCTGATTCCTTTTATTGGAGATATTTATTGATTTTTAACAAGCACAATTTCATTTCTTATTTTAAAATTTGAAACAATCTCAAACTTGAGAAAAGTTGAAAGTATAGTTAAAATTTTTTTTTCCTCTTACCATTTGAAAGTACTTTGTTGCCTTGACCCATCACCTCATAATATTGTAGTGTATACTTCTTACAAGCAAGGTCACTCTCATTTACATAACCATAATATAATTATCAAAATGTGGCAATTAGCATCCATACATTACAACTATCTAATCCTCTGATACACTCATGTTTCAGCAAATGCCCCAATGTCTTCTATAGCAATAGGGTTCAGAATCATGAGATGCCTTTATTTGTCATGTCTTTGTGATGGTTAATCTTATGTGTCAGCTTCGAGGGAATATGGTGAGATTAACTGTTAAATTGGTGAACTCTGGGTAAAACAGATTGCTCTCCATAATGTGGGTGGGCCTCATCTAATCAGTTGAAGGCCTGAATAGAACAAAAAGATTGGTCACCCTGAACAAACAGTAATTCTACAGCAGACAGCATTTGGAACTCATCTGCACCATCAGCTCTCTTTGGTTTCCAGGCTGCTGGCCCACACTGCAGATTTTGGATGTGCTAACGCCTGTAAGTACATAAGCCAATTCCTTATAATAAATTATTTCTACACACATGCACACATCCAATTGGTCAATTCTGTTAGACATATTAGACACTGTTTCTGTGTTGTCTGATACTGTAGTCACTAACCACAGTGACTATTTACATTTAAATTAACTATAAAAGTCCTAATTTGCACTAGCTGCATTTCAAGTGCTCAGTAGCCACGTGAGCTAGTGTCTATGAACATTGACAGTGCAGATACATAAGGTTTCCTTCACTGTGGAAAGTTTTACTGAAGAGTACTGAATATAGTGATTATCTCCGAGAGGAGGGCCTAAACCTCTCATAGCACTTGGGTTTTCCCTCAAGGTTGGAGAATGACTGAACCCCCATTTAGATTTGTGGAATTCAAGGGCAGGGGTGACTTGTGTCTTGCGTACAGCCTTCCAGGGAAAGCTTTGCAGAAGTGCGCACCATCTCTACCACATACTGAGTGGAATGGCAGCAATACGGTGATACAGAGCTTGAGTGCCCAGAGCCAGCTGGAAACAGGCCTCAAGTCTCTGCAATGGTGCAAAAGGGCCAAGAGCAGGAAAGAGAGGCCATTATGTATCAGTAGCTGCCTGCTTAATTCTTTGTGAGTTGGGGTTCAGACATAAGGAATAAGAAATTATGAGTAAAATCAGTGACATTTGGAATTATCTTCAGTACTATATTAGCTGATGCTTTACCTCACAACCCCCTGGGATTCTGGTTATTTTATTACAGGCTTT
Source organism: Carollia perspicillata (assembly GCA_004027735.1). Lineage (NCBI taxonomy): Eukaryota > Metazoa > Chordata > Mammalia > Chiroptera > Phyllostomidae > Carollia > Carollia perspicillata. Next base: position 9,777 of record PVKM010030261.1, read on the forward strand.
AGGGAGTGTGTATACTTGTTGTCCATTCATTAAACATTTTAGTAGCACCAGTGTAAGTAGCACTGTGCCTTGAAGTAACATGAACATCCTACTTAAATTTAAAAATGTGTATCAGAGAAAGAGGGATTAAGGGAAAGTATTATTTCTAAAATACACGGACATACTGAATATTTTCAGACTGTTTTACTACCAACCCACTAAAAAAGTATGGGTGCGTGACACCTTATAAAATGAATTAATGCTATGCGGGCTTTTTAAATTTAGTTAAGACAAAAATTCCTGGCCATTCTGGAATTTTTCACTCCTGTTTATTAATTGCCACCTCTTTTCTCTACAATACAGATGATAAAACTTGGATTGTGTACTAATAGAATTCTGATACATCATATAAATGAAGTGGACCCTGCCAAACAAAGTATGACAAAATCTTATATAACAAACTAATAATATGGCCGATAGTGTTGTTTCTTTCAGGACTTTAAACTGTTTATTCTGGATTCCTTACGGAAAGTTTTCATTAGATTTTGGAATTCTAGAGCTCTGCAAATTTTTACAACTAGAAAAATGACAGTATGAGTTCTGATGAGTGCTTACAATTTTCCCTGTTCTCTTTTACGGGTGCTTATTTGGTGGGGGTCCTCCTGTGATTATGGAACTATAAAACCTGCTAGACATGACTGTAAAATAAGCATAATAACTCCACAGCATAGGAGGTTCTCCTTCATTTTATTCGTCCCCCTTCTTCGCTACCTTCCAGTGGTACTACAGGTCAAGGGTAGCTAAGCAGGTTTAGAGCGATCAGCCTGGAGCCTAGACTTTATTGGTAGGCTTTAAAGAGGGACCATCTGATAGGAAATAGCTTATGAGTTGGTACAGTGTTTAGAAATCACAGGAAGAGAATTTCAGGCCCTGAGTGTACGACTGATGCCACCCTTCTGGCCTCCCCGTTTGCTGCCATGCTCAGACAGACCTTCCTTGGAGTTCCCAAGGTCCAGCTTCCGTTGGAATCGCAGCCTTAACCCACAAGAAAGCACCTGGAAGAAAGCATCTGTTGTTGTTGTTGTTTTAAATTGATTTTTAGAGACAGCGAGGAAGGGAGAAAGAGGGAAAAATGCCCCATCAATTTGATGTTTCACTTTATCCATTCATCGGTTGATTGGCTGCTTCCTTTGTGTGTTCCGACGGGATCTAACGCAACCTTGGCGTTTCAGAATGACGCCTCAACCAACGATGCAACCCCGCTCGTGCGAAAGCATCTGATCTTCAGCTTGTGCTGAGGTTGAGACGAAGCGCTCCGGCTCCCAGGTGTCCAGTCACAGGCCGAGCTGCGGGGAGGATCTCAGTGTGACTTGTTGCTGAGGAAAACCGTGGCTTCATTTCCCAGGGGCAGGGCAGACGTTCTCCAGGCCTCCCAAAATTACTTGGCACAATGCCCTGGGGCTGCACGACTCCTCCAGGCGGGTCTCTCAACCACCACACCCAGGCGCGGGGGCGGAAAGTACGCCCCCGCCACGCGCGCTCCCCGCCACCGGAGCCCAGGCACGCGCGCCGCCGCCGGCCGAGGCGCAGCCGGCGAGTTCCCGCCGCGCTTCCCCGTCCACTAGCACCCGCTGGCCGGGGGAGGCGCTGCCGACGCCGTGGGAGCACCGCCTCCTCTTCCTCCAATTCCTCCCGCCTCTTCTCTCTCCTCTTCCCAACTCCAGTTTCCACTCCCTGGGCGGGGTGAGCGCGTCCGGTTTGCTGTAACCGATCAGAAATGGCAACTTGCGCAGTGGAGGTGGTCGGGCTACCGGAGGATGAGGTGCGAGGGCCATGGGGTTGCGGGGCGGGCTTCCCGTCGCGCTGCCCGTCAGCCAGACCGGAGTAGGAGGCGGTGGCCAGGGTGTTGACTGTCAGCCCCCTCCTTCCTCGGCGCGACCCCTGGGAACGCGCAACGCGCGGTGCGACCCGGGGGGCAACCCGGCGCGCTTGTGCTGGGGTGGGGGTTCGCATTAGGGAGCCGCATTTCCTTCGAAAACATGTGGACTCCACACCCCTCTCCTCCCCAAGCCGCCGCATTCTCCCTCTGTCTCCGTAAGGAAGTGTTGCGGAAGGGGCTAGGCAGCGAGCGGCGCGGCCGAGTGCGTGCGGGGACGCGCCCCGCCCCGCCTGCCCGGGCTACCCCAGGCCAAGTGTGCCTGAGCTCCGGAGGGGGGTGCTGTGGCGGGGCGGGGCCGAGTGGGTTTCCCGGGGGCTTAGCATCCCCGTAGTTGATTAGCCTGCTCTGGCGGAGGCCCGCTATACTTAACTTTATGGACTTTGAGCTGAAGATTTCCAAGTGAATTGCGATTAGTTTTGGTTTTTTCTTCCCTTTTCCTTTTTTATCTGACGTCCTTTTTAACCCTCACTGTAGATGGGGATGGAAAAGCAGGCACACAGATTTTCTTCCTCGTATTTAGCAACAAGTTTCAAGTGTGAAAAGTTCATGCTATGTTTCACCAGTCTATATTGATATTCAAAAAATGAAGCTGAAAAAGTATAAATAGTTAGAGAACTTCCCATAACTGTTCACTTTGAAAATTAAGTTCTGCGATTTGACAAGGCAAAACTGTTATGCCTAACCCTTATTAAACACGAGCCATTTTGAAAGGATTGTTCTATTTTAAATGAGATGTGGCTCCCCTCTGTTTTTGGTGATTGTCTCAAAAATGGGAATGGTTGGGAGGTGAAAAGGCTATGTCATCCAGCAGTTTGGAGGGAAAGGACATCAAATTTAAGCATTCTTGTTGACTGACCAAACTGTCACATATATCTGTTTCAAGATCCGACCCACTTAACTGTATGTAAGTCCTTCAGCCAGTTGCTTAAGTACATTCTAACAGTGTTGTAATAGTGCTTTTTCTTAGTAACTTAGTATCTTTAAGCTTCTTTTACAAAATGTGTTTTTTTACATTTCTCTCGAAGGTTCTCTGTTTATAAACAGTGGGCAACTTATTGATGCAGTTATTTGCGTGTTTTGAGAATGATTACGCAATGTGATGAAACTTTAATTTATTAGTGATTGTTACCAGAAGAGAAGCAAAGAGGCAGAGGACAAATGGTGGCAATTTGGCAGTCCCTTGGAAAGAACAGTCAATATGTTGCAGCTAAAGATAATGTGCAGCCAGTGTTCTGTAGAAGACATCAGAGGAAAATAATGCCGTGTTGAACCTATGATAGCTTTCTTCTTATCAGTCAGGTTCCTTACTTGCTGCAATAAGCTGTCCAGTGCAGATAACCTCAGGCAGGCATCCAAGGTAATCTGGCTAGCCTTGGACTTTTTTTCCCTGTTGTTGTTGGTTGTTGTTGTTGTTTTTGTGTTTGTTTGTTACTCAGAGGGGTGGCAGGGATAGTAGGCCCTGCTATTCCAGATTTCTCATCTCACTCTTAGCAAAGCCCATTGATCATAGACAGAATATTGCCAAAGGTACCACTCACTGTCTGTTCTCTCCCTCTTGGTACAGGATCAGTGTTTTCAGTGATCTGCTTCTCACATCACCCCTCTGCCCAGCTGAGATGAAACAACCTTTGGCAGGTAGTGGGTGGTCATTAAACAACTTGGGCTAAAGGCTGGAAACGCCACCCTGTGAGGTGAGGTTTTCCTGAACTTGCTGAAGGATTTGTGCTTCTGGGAAGTGTAGTGACATGGGGCCCACCCTGTGGGTATGGTTGTCAGGGCCATGACTCCAGTTTTCTTCCAACTCCCTCTGTACCCTTTGCCCATCTTAGGAAGAGAATGAGACAGGAAGATAAAAAGATGTGATGGAGAGGTATTGTCTTCCGCTTCTTCCATTGTAATTTAGGTTATTCATTCAACATTTATTAACTGTCTGTTCTGTTTCATGTAGCATACCAGGCATCAGGGATACAGAGAGAAACAACAGTCTCCACTTGTTCTATGAGGAGCTCCCAGTCTGGTGGGGGACAGAAATCACTTGGTTTCTGGGCGAGGTTGCCATCGCATCACTGTCATTGGCTATTTATTTTCTGCTCCATCGTAGAAGTAAAAGAGGGTTTAGAAAAGCCTCCTCTTCATTATTATTTAAAAAGGAAAACATTGAACTATGTCATTTTGCTAAAACTCAGACTAGTCTGTTGATTACAAGTAAGGTGGCTTTTTCTATTAGAGCCAAAAAAGAAAGATGATTCTTATTTTAAAATTGAAACTGAAACAAGGAGAGAGATGAATAGGTGGAATAGAAGATAGCGAGAAACGTGTAATATAACCAGTACATACTGAATAGCCACTTCGTCACACTGCGTGAGCATGTTGGTATTGAAGCCTGCTGAAGTTTAGATCATAATGCCTCTTGCTTTTCAGTGAGTTTTAGCTCTTCTTCTACTCGTGTTTTTCAGAGGTGAGACTGGCTCCCTGTGTAGAGTTTTGCCGTTAAAGCATAACGAACGAAGGAAGTAGTGTCATACAATTCACACCACATTGGCTCTGACAGTCCCTTGGGATTAACAGTAGAAACTAACTCCCATGAATCTTTGGTGAGGTAGATATGAGGACCAGAAGTTAGCATCCCTTCCACCCTTGTGCCAGTGGACTGCCCTGTTGTGCAGACGCTAGAAAGCGAAACACCATGTTTCTCAGACTCTCTTGCACTTAGCATTCTGGAACTACGTTGTGAAATGGGTTTCCTAATCAGATGCACTTACTTGAGATTTGGAAGGTGGAAATGAAGTAGGGTACACCTTCTTGGTTTTTTGTTTTGTTTTGTTTTTGTTTCTTTTGCTGACAAGCATGGTCATGTAGACAATGAGTTTTTCTGCAGCAGTGTTCCAGTACCTGGTACCACTGTCTCGTGGCTATCAGTAGGAAGTTGCAAGCAGAGATAGTAGTGGTGGTGGCTTCCTGATGTCTCTGTTGGGTGTGTTCTTAGTCAGCAGGACTGTGGTAGCTCCTGATTACCTACTTTTCTGAGTGGGACAGAAGTGGAAATTTCCTGGGTGGGCTAGTACTGAGGTATTTTCAAGGCTTCTAGAGACCCAGCCTACAGCCTGTCCCTGCAGCTCATCCAGTGATTTTGTAAACACCTAACTCCCTATATTGTGTGATCTCTATTTCCTGTAACTGAAACCGACTGAAACAAGGAAGGAAAGAAGGAGGGAAGAGTTGAGAGTCTCCACTCCACAATTTGCACATATAAAAGGATTGGTGCCTTTCATGGTGTCAGCTACCACAATGCATAAGTAACAGGATAACTAAGTGTATGTTCTGACATCTCTCCACCCACTCACTAATGCTGAGCAGAAGCAGAAGCAGAAGCTGCCTGCTCTGGCATTATACTGAGCCTGGGAACAAAGTTCCCAATCCTTTATTCGCTGCACACAAAGAGGGAGAAGCAGTTGAAGCAGAAGCTGTGTTAGTATTTAGCCTAATCTTTCGTGTATCGTTTATGCCATTACTGCATTTTTGCAACTCTTTTAACTCCATCATCATCCTAGAGAAATGCATAAACTATAGTTTATTTGTAACAATTTGCTCTGTAATTATTTTAAACCAACAGAAAGTTTGGAAGTACAGCATGAAGAACTCCAAATCCTCCTCATTCAGTTTCTCTATCTGCTGACATTTACAATTGCCCCAGAATTCTTTTTTTTTTTTTTTGCCATTTTCTTGGTCTTTTTCTGAACTATTTGAGGGCAAGCTGTAGACACAATGCCTTATCACTTCTAAATATTCTAGAATGTATTTTCCTAGAACAAGAATAGTTTCCTACACAACAGCCACCTAACCCTCTAAACCAACATTGATACATTAGCATCCAATCCACAGATCCCAGTCAATCTTTGACAAGTGTTCTGATCATTTCGTTTTCCTTTCTGATCCAAGATCCCATGGAGGAGCATATGGTGCATGTACTTTTCATGTATTTGCAGGCTCTTATCCGTGTGAGTTCCTCAGTCTTTCTTAATAGTTTGAAGGAGCACAGGCTGTACAGCCTCACCTGGGTCTGTTCACTGTTTCCTCATGCCATGTGAAGGTCGTCGTGCTTTTTTGGCGGAAATCACAGAGATAATCTTGTGCTCCCAGTGCCTCACATCAAGGGGTATGTAATATTGACTGGTCCCATCACGGCTGATGATAGCCTCGATCACTTGGTTATTTTGATGTCTACCAGGTTTCATTTTTGTCATGACACCATTTTCCCTTTATAATTGGCTAGTATATTGTGGGAACATATTCAGAGATTATGCCAGTGTCCTGTCCTTCGTTCACCAGCTCACCATCCACCAGCTTTCGCATCCATCGATGACTTCCACCAGAAACAAACATCGCTGCTTTTTTATTTTCATCTTTATTAATTGGCATTCTGTGTAAAAAGAGCTCCGCCTTTCTCTTTGCTTAGTTATTCATTTGTATTTATGTCAGCATAGACTTATAGCATTGCACCTTGTTCATTGGGTTGTAATTAATTACTGTCCTTAAACAGGTTGTTGCTCAAATTATCCGAGTCTGGCCTGTGGAAAGGAGGCTCTTAGGTCATTGTGACAAATCCCCATCATTCTTTAAACACTTCATTTCTTTCTGGCAGAAGATGTTCCAGGCTCATCTTGTATTTTGCCTTGCCCAGTGCTGTCTGGAGCAGTCATTTCTCATAGGAACACTGGTTCTATTTAATAAAAAATGTTTTTCAGAGGCTAAGATCTTGGTGCTCAGTGTGCTCATCGCTACTGCGTGTCATGACTCCTCAGCCACCTCAGGAGGCAGAGTTCAGAAGTGTGTGTGTACCGTGCATGTGCACTTATATAGGTGCACACATAAATCTGTAGTTGTTTCTACATCAGTGTGTATATAGATATTTAAAAATCACCGATTTATACCAGTTTCTCCAATTCAAATCTAAAACCCCAGGGTTCTTTCTGGCCATAAGTACCTTCTCTAACAGGGAGCATTCTGACTTTCATTGTCCTCATTGTATTTACGTATGTGCTCAATCCATTTACTTACGTTTTGGTGTAACTGATTTTCTAACTATGCAGAATCTCCTCTGCCCCTTGTGCACCCCACTCTCAGCTCCAGTGGGAGGACTGCCTTTGCAGCTCTATGCAGCACCCTCCTCCTCTCCTCTGTGTCCCATGCCAGCGAGTACACTACCAAGTACACCAGCGAGCATCTCTGTGTGGCACCTCCCTTGTCTCCTTGCAGGGGTAAAGAAAATGGAATGTGACTAGGTTTGAATTCTGGCCCTGTCACTTACTGAGTCACCTGGCATAGGTATTTGACATCCTTCAGAGCAGGATATTTAAATCAGTTGACTCTCCCATCCGCTAGCTATATCTGGTATTAGGAATATTCTGCAGTGCCTGGAGACATGTGAGACTGCTAATTTGAATTGCAGGCCCCACTGTTCTACTGAAGTCTGTGGCAATCAGGGTTACTGGCCTCTCTCCTAGAAGCTTCTGTTTAGTCCAGCTCCCTTGCCATTCCTACCACAGTTTTAAGAGGATAAGTGAATGGGGAGGGTAGGAGAAGCCTGGAGGTAAACGCAGGGAGAAAGACACAGCGTGAACAAATGAAAAAAGGCCTTGATAAGACTTTTCTGAACATATTGAGGAATAAATATGTCTGTAGTCCAA
>PVKM010030262.1:0-17358 GCA_004027735.1 Carollia perspicillata
GTCCCAGCACCTCGGTGCACGCCATTTTGCCGGCACTTCTTGGAGCAGACAGCTACAGTTGTAGCGACGGCCCACACTTTGGAGCCTTTGCTGCCAGTTTTAGGCTCCGTACCAAGAGGTGCCTCGTCATTTACAACCGTGCTGGCCCCAGCGCACACTCACTGGAAGTGAGGCCATTGGGGACGACACACCTTGCCCAGCTCCACGTCCCTGAGGAGTGGTGGGCCAGACCTCAGGCTCCGGTCGAGGTTGTCAGCTGCCAGGCTGTGCCACCCCTGGTGCCCACGGTTGGGCAGTGTGGCCATCCCTGGAGGCTGGGCCTTTGTAGGAGCGGGGCTTTCTGGCTTTGCCTGTGACCTTCAGGGAATGTTTCTGTGCTCGGCAGTGAGCACAGGACTTTGTTCCAGGGTGGCTGAGGGGTCTGGTTTCCCTTTGGCCCACAGTCCCAGGGCCGTGCCCTCTCCTGCTGGACGGATTAGACTGCTTGGTGGGCTGGGTGTCCTCCTGTCCTCCTGCCCAGGGGGCCAGGTCCTCAGAGTGCTCCCCATCCTCAGTCACTCCACATGCGATACCACCTTTTGCTATCGATGCAGCAAGGTTATGGCTGCCCAGCCCAGTGGGCTCAGTTCTGTGCTGTTGAGAGACTGCAGGGGACTCAGTTCTCCACTTGGTCTCCAGGCACCAGCCCCCATGCCCCAGGCAGTGTCCGGGTCCAGGTCTCCATGACAACTGCCAACGTGTCCTGGGAGCCAGGCTATGATGGAGGATTCGAGCAGACATTCTCAGTTTGGTACGGACCTCTGTGAGTCAGCCCCGCATGCTTTGCTCTCTGCTTCTCCCTCCCCATCCCCACCCCAGTCCCTCCCCGGGGTGGGTAGAGGTCATGAGAAGGCTATAGTCCTTCACCAGACCGCCAGTGGACGAGGTGTGTTGACACAGTGACCACAGCCCTGTGCGGGACGGGTGTGTCTATGGGATTCTGGGCGTTCCTGTATTCCTGGCCCGGAAGGTTTGGGGAGCTGATCTAGGCTGTGGCCCGAGGTGTCCATCGCCCTCTGCTGCTTCCTCCCAGCTTGTCTCCATGCCTCCTCTGCGTCCATGGTTCATTCTCCCTGTCCTCTGGAGTCTGGAAGAGACCCCTCATCTTCAAGGGCATGTGAAGCAGCCCGGCCAGAAGCGTAGATGCTGATTTTCATTCTGCCCCTCCCCAGTGGTTCCAAAGACCAGTGTGAAGGGCCTCTCTCCTTCCCGGCCGGGCTTCAGCACCCTTGCTTCCTCTCTAGGGCTGTTCCTGTTGTGTTTACATCTCTGTTACTAAGTCAGCCAGAGCAGCGATGAGCCGTCTTTGCCCAAACCTTGGGGTAGATGGAGATCTCAAAGCTGCACGAATCGGGCTGAGGAGCTGAGGGACAGAAAAGAGGGAGAGGGAGGCCCTGCTGACTCCCTCTCATCGCCTTCGGGTTTCCCTGTCCCCACACTGCTATCCTGAGCCAAGGACCGGCCACCCAGGTCACAGGGTCAGCCCTGGGCGGGGAGGAGGAGCCCCCACACTTCTTCTTTGAGAAGGAGGAAACCCGGCTTGTCTGGGTGGGTGTTCCCTGCCAGACTCAGCCAGGGCCTGGGGGAGGAAGCCTCGTTCTCCAGAGGACATTGCCTGCAGATTCAGGGAGAGCCCTCGGTGCACTTCCCAACAGTGAGGGAAGCTGAGAGGAAGCCTGCTGTCTTTCCCTCCCTGGTGAAGTGGCGTGGGTTTCCTGGACTTTGTTCTGGGCATGTTGGCTCCTGGAGAGGCAGACTGGGCCTGCGTGGTGAGCGTGGGGCTTGCAGCAGAGCATCCCCCAACTCTAGTCCTGCGCAGGCCACGTAGGGGTGAGGCGGACACTCCTGATCCTGCTGAGTGGCCACTGCAGCCTCATGGCACTGCTGGGCAGCTCCCTGACCAGGGTCACGCTTGGCATGGCCGAGTCCCATGCTTTGGGGGTGCCTGTTGGAAGGTCTGGGCATAGATAGGGCTCCCCTCACTGCTTGTGGCTGGCTCCATGCTGCTGCTCACCTGTGTTGCTTTCCACAATTTTCTCACTTGCTTTGGTGCCTGGGTGGGCAAGGGTGGGTGAAAAGGTGGGGAGGTTTTCACCCACCCTCCCCTCGTTCTTTCTGATCGCCTCTAACTCTCTGTGTACTTACTGACTGAGATATTGGGAGCTAGCTTTTTTTTTCTTTTGCTGTGCTTTCTGCTGCCTCAGCTTCAACTCCTGGGCTCACATGGTGTTGAGCCTTTAACCTAAAGGGGAGACGGTGGGCATACCCTAAATTGTAGCTCAGAACTGAGAGAGGATTGCATAGCAGCTCAGTCCACGGGACGATGGCTCCCCCCAGTGGTGGTGCTGGGCACTGCACCTGTAGATGGCTGGCTGCATGGCAGATGATGGCATTAGGTGGCTGTGGAGAAAGAGTGTCAGTGCTCTGCATAAACTGTGGGAGCTCCCCCTTTGTTGTGATTTCTAACCTGTGAGGCCTTAGGAATCCTAGTCCCCACTGTGGGGAGACCCCAGGTCATCCTTGTCATACACCCAGGACCTCCTCACCTGACACAAAACTGGCTGGCCCGAGGGAGCCCTCTTGGCCGCTCCAGGCCCCACTTTTTGCTGCCCCTGGGAGCAGGGCTGCCGAGGTTGTCTGGGTTCCTTCCTCGGTCCTGTCGCTGCCAAATGGCTCATCTTGGCTTCCGTGCTGTGGCACCTGCCTTGTGTCCAGTGTCCTGTCTGCGCTCTTCCAAAGCAGAGCCACTCTCAGGGTTGGGACCAGGGCATGGGTATCCCAGGATACAATCGGACCAGTGCTTTGAGCGTTACTAACACCCGAGTGTCCTTTTTGGGAAAGGAAGTAGCAGCCGTGGCCGGTGACCTGGCTCACCCCGAGTTGGGTGGGTAGGACACCCCTCCTTAGCTGTTACCTGCTCCTGGGGCCCAGGAAGGCCGGGCCCACGGATGGCTGACTCCGGGAGGCCCGCACACGCTCTCTTGTTCTCCAGTGTGACCCACCCCACCCCATCGTCTTGGGTCTCCTCTCTTCCTTCGGCCAGGATGAAGCGGGCGCAGTTCGGACCCCATGACTGGCTGTCTCTGTCAGTGCCTCCAGGACCCAGCTGGCTGCTGGTGGACACCCTGGAGCCCGAGACAGCGTATCAGTTCAGCGTCCTGGCGCAGAACAAGCTGGGGACCAGCGCCTTCAGTGAGGTGGTCACTGTGAACACTTTAGGTGAGGGCACTTCCCCGGGAGTCCGGGGACGTAGAGACGGCAATGGCAGGTTCTGGAAGCTAATGTTTACGCACCTGCTGCATGCGAGGGACCTGGCTGAGTGCTCTATGCAGTCCTGTCACTTGATCTCCTAGGTAGGGTCTGTTGTACCAGTCTGCAAGGCTTGCTGGGTCCCACATCAGAGCACTTTGGGCCAGATTCCTGTTGCATCCTTAGATGGATGGAAGAGGCTTTGCATTGTGTCCTGGTCAGGCCACGTGTTTGCATCTTTGTGTGGCTTCAGAGGGGTGACGGGGAATACTGCTTTTCCTGTACTTCTGCTGGTACTTTCCTCTGGCTCCCGGCCTCAGCTGGTGATAAGCATGTGGCTGACTCGTCCTTCCTAGACCTAGTGGCTCACTCTGTCCCATCAGGAGCCAGAGAGTGTAGCTAGGAACAGGTGGCCCCATTCCAGCCTGCTTGACTGCCACCAAGGGGGCAGTAGGACCTCTCCTCGCTGGGCCTTGGCTTTCCACCTGGGCCAGGAAGGGAATTGGAAGCGTGAACAGAGTGTGAGGGAAGATACTCCTACTCTTTGGGAAGGGAACAGAAGATATGTTTTGCAGTATTTTTGTGAAGATACCATTTTATTAAAAAGATAATTACATAGCCCTGGCTGGTGTAGCTCAGTGAATTGAGTGCGGGCTGTGAACCAAAGGGTCGCAGGTTCGATTCCCAGTCAGGGCACATGCCTGGGTTGCGGGCCAGGTCCCCAGTGGGGGCCACTTGAGAGGCAACCACACATTGATGTTTTTCTCTCTTTTAAAAATAAATAAAATCTTAAAAAAATAGATAATTACATTTAATTCTTCTTCCCTCTCGTCATTTTTTAAAATAAATTTTTAAAATTTATTTTTAGAGAGAGGGAAAGGGAAGGAGAAAGAAAGGGAGAGAAACATCAATGTGTGGTTGCCTCTTGCACGCCCCCTACTGGTGACCTGGCCCTCAACCCAGGCATGTGTCCTGACTGGGAATCGAACCAGCGACCCTTTGGTTTGCAGCTTGTGCTCAATCCACTGAGCTACATCAGTCAGGGCTAGTTCTCATTGTTTATCTCTATTTTTCCTGAGGCACTTGATTCCCTCCCAGGAGACTTTTGGAAGGGCTCTGAGAGCAAGAACATGAAGCTCTGGACCCACTCGTTATGCCCCCTTCCTTTGGCTTGGGGGGCTTTTTTCTGTGGCACCCTTGCCCCTGAAATGACGCATACACTGGCGTGTGCCATGTGACCATCACCTGGGGCCATGGTGTCCAGGGACCCATGCTGAGCCAGGAGACAGCACGGGCGGTAAGGACGTGTGGCCTCAGCGCTCCTGCGCCGTCTCCCCTCTCTCTGCCCGCTGCAGCATCCCCCATCACTACTCCAGAACCCCTGGTGCTGGTTACCCCACCGCGGTGCCTCACAGCCAACCGGACCCAGCAGGGCGTGCTCCTGTCCTGGCTCCCACCTGCCAACCACAGCTTTCCCATTGACCGCTACGTCATGGAGTTCCGTGTCGGAGAACGCTGGGAGATGTTAGATGATGCCATCCCAGGCACTGATGGAGAATTCTTTGCCAAGGATCTGTCACAGGTGAGAATTTAGCTGCCCCCTGCTTCTACTTCCCCAGTCCTTGAAGTGACAGGACTCTTTCTAGAGTCACTGGAAGTGTTGAATGACCCAGCTCAGGTGTGTGAGGTGTGGCCACATCCTAATGAACCCCAGCCCTGTCCATGTGTCTTTCCAGACCTGAGGCCAAAGTCCTGCAGATTGAGGACCAATCGGGACAGTGGGGAGTTGTGTCGCTGACACAAGCTAGGGCAGGGCGGGGCAGGGGCCCAGGATGTGCCACCAGACACTGACCTTGGCTCTGCGCCCTGGGCCTAGCGGCGATGGACAGAGATTTCCCGGAGGACGTTGTCTGGCTTCTCCCTCTGACAGTTCAGAATCCGGTAGAATACTGGGAAAATTTTTTCCGGCGGATCTCCTTCAAACTCTGATGTCTGTCTGGTTGGAGAGAGGAAGCAGCCCATGTCATTATTTCTGTCTTCCTTCCCTGAGCACTCCTGTAGTGCCGGAACCGGCTTGTGGTGGCTCTCCTTTCTGTGACCTCGCCTGAAATCAGCCGCGGTCAGAGCAGCCACAGCACAGCAGTCAGCAGATGCCGCCAAGTCAGGGCTCCTTTAAACTTGAGACCTGGTTGTTAACCATTTGCAGTAGCCAGGGCTTTGGGTGCCGAGTTCCATGACACACCATTGCAGGGTCCGTGATGGTGGGTCTGTGGTGGTCAGTGGCCGTCTCAGGTCCTTTGGCTGACAGGTATTGTCCCTGGGGCTGTAGGACACCTGGTATGAGTTCCGGGTTTTGGCCGTCATGCAGGATCTGATCAGCGAGCCCAGCAACATCGCCGGAGTCTCCAGCACAGGTACTTTGGGGGTGGGGCTTCCTTTGCAACTGCAGGGACATGAGCCCCAGGGCCACATGGGGTGTCCCTTCGGGAAATGGCTAATATGGGAAGAGAGCCTGAGTTAGAAACAGTGGAGAGCTCTGGTGGGAATTGCAGGAGTTGGAGCATTTCTTGACCTTATCAGATCCATGCTTCTGCTCCCCTGATGGGTGGGGTTTCTCCAGCTCGAGAGCTGCATCAATGAAAGTCTCTACAAGGTAGCCACGGAGAGGGAGTCAGCCAGTCTTCTCATTACCATGGTCAGAAAGAACTTGGTTCAAGTTGTTTTTCTGTGAGATCTCCTTCCTCCACTGTGATCCTCCGTAGCGGTGGTGGGGATGAATCGGTCAGCGCCGAGACGGCAGTCCGCAGGTGCCCACCGAATGCCTGTTGTAAGGCTGCTTAGTTATGATGGTTTTATTTGGAAAGTTGCCATTTGGTGTTGCTTCCCTCTGCTCCTTCCTCTCCCTAGACTTTTTTTCCGGCTCAATAAAGCCAACTCCCTAGCTTTTCTACTTCTCTTTCTTTTTCTGTCCTCTGGTCCCATTTCCACACAGCTCTCTCCAGCGATGGTTTCTAAGACACAGCAGGGCCCCTTGCTCCCCATGGAGTGGTTTCCTTGGTGTGGGAACAGGCGCTTGCTTGGTGATAAAGCGGAGGGCCCATTTCCATGGACACTGCTCTCCGGGGACCCGTCGGCGCGGAGCTTGGCCACGTGTGGGTGGGCAGACCGAGGAGAGGGCATGAGGATGGAAGTGGCGTGAGAGCATTTGGGGGAGTGGAGTTGGACTTCTGTGCACCAGGGGGCTTTTTAAAATTAAAAAAAAAAAGATTTTAATGTTCAAAAGCACCTCCTCAGGCAGCAGAGCCCAGTGTACGTCTGTCTTGTCTTCCCTGCAGGGCAGGGGCTCAGAGAGGTGGAGGAACAGGGAATGGAGCCTGCAGCCAAGGCCAGGGAGGGGTTCTGTGGGGCTCAGCTCTGCAAACTGTTCTTCGTTCAGGGGCTTTGTGTCTGGCTCCCGAAAGGAAACCCACGCGGCTGGGAGATTCCTCATGGGGAATACGGCTACAGCAGCCTCAGCCTTCCCCAAATTTAAGGTCCCCGTTTCCAAAGACTGTAGCATTCGTTTCTCTACTCAGCCAGTCAGCATGGTCTGGATTTTTTAATCCATATTGTTATCAACATGGCAATGGATTCTGGCCAACCGTATCAGAATGTATGGATTTCCCTGAGGATCCTAAGGAATGACACTCACTGATGAAGTGCCCCATGCGGTGTGGCACAGCAGACCGAGGGAGAGTCGTGGCTCTGCCACTAATGAGCACTGTGGGTCTGGGCACAAGGTAACATGAGGAACACGTTCCTCTCTGCCGGCAACACGAGGAAATTGGGCCCATCAGCCATGCCTCTGCCGGCTCCCGCGCTCCGTGCCTGCGCTGCTTTTCCCCGCAGACGCTGGGCGCCTGCAGAGTGAGGAGTTAGGAATGATCGGAAGTGAGCCGTGTGGTCAAGACCCCTCTCTTGACTGTAGGGTTTCCCCCCTCGAGGAGCCCCCGCCTGAGCTCTCTGTGTCGGGGCTACACTGCGGAAGGCAGAGAACCCCGGACTGGAAGTCAGAAGCATGGAGCGCGGCTTTGGCCGTGATGTGCAGAATCTGTGCGAGCGAGTCGCTCAGACTCAGTCGAGCCCAGATTTGTCACTTAGGGGAGGAGGACAGTAACGTGTGCTCTGTCCACGCATGGGGTTAATGCGAGAATGTCTGGCAATACGCGTGAAAACGTGTTGGCAGATGGCGCAGGAAAAAAAGCACTAGATCATCACTGAAATTATTGTATTATATTGAAATTGTTGTCCCCATAGGGGTAGGATTGGGTGCTGTCTCCTCTGGACTCGCTGTGTGGTGACTACGTGTCTAATGTAGAAACCCCTCTTCCCTCCTCCTCTGCCACACACGTGTTCAGGGCTGAGTTGAGCATGGGGCCCAGCCTTAAATCGTCTGCACTACAGAGGCAGGAAAAACGCCGGGGGCCGGCTGTTAGAGCAGAGGGGTTCTTGGGGAGAGGAAGGGACTCACGAATGCTCCCTGCCCCTCCCTGCAGACATCTTCCCGCAGCCGGACCTGACCGACGACGGGTTAGCGCGCCCCGTGCTGGCTGGAATCGTGGCTACCATCTGCTTCTTGGCAGCTGCCATCCTGTTCAGCACTCTGGCTGCCTGCTTTGTCAACAAGCAGCGCAAGCGTAAGCTCAAGCGCAAAAAAGGTGGGTGTCGACCCCACCCCCTGCTCTAGCTGGCTCCGTTTCAAAAGCTCCCCATCAGGAGAGACAGCCCATTTTTAGCACAGCGCTGTTTGCAAAGAGGGGAACTGGGATCTTGTGGCTCGATCAGCCAGTGGACTTGATTTGAGAGGGGAGGGAGGAAGTGGGGATGGTGGGGAGAGTCTCAGGGACCAGAGCTAGGGTGAAGGCGGGGCCTGGGTGTGGCGACAGGGTGCTGAGCTGGACCCAAAGGTGCCAGATGCTGAAAGGAGCTGCGTCCCGCCGTGGCTCTGCGCTGGGCCCTGTGGACAGCTGGGATGTGTTTTGTTGTCGTGGGCCTCAGCAGGCTCTCTCCATTTTTTCCTTCTAGACCCTCCACTCTCCATCACTCACTGCAGGAAGAGCCTGGAGTCTCCGTAAGTGCCCCGGGCCCTGGAGAATGGGATGTGCTGCTTGTGGGGTGTGGGCACTGACAGTGGGTGGTGTGCCCGCTCAGCCCCCTCATAGCCCTGCTGCGCTGTGCTGTTGTTCGATCTGCTCGGCAATTTTAAGGGGCCCACACTGCTCACGGAGGGAGCCTTGGTGTGGACAACCCAAATTCACAGATTACCCGTTTCTCTTTAGCTTCAAAATGTATTTCTGCGACATTTTGATCATCCTAACCGATTTGCCGTCTTAATTTTGTGTTCCTCTTGAACTGAGCTTGCTTTTCGTGAGCCACCTGGGAGGGAAGCTGCAGGTGTGCCCAGACAGAGCGTGGCAAACAATAGGGGTGGGGCAGCATGAAACTGGAGATGTGGGCGATCAGGACACACATCTGGACGGCTGCGAGCTTGCCCAGGGGTTTTGTGCCAGACCGTGCCGCCCGTCTGCGGTCCTCCTGAGCCCTGTCTCCCCAGATGTTTGTGGTTGGTGTTTGTTAGGAGAACGAGGAGAAGTAACGAGCCCTGCTGCTCTCTCACCCGTTCCCACAGCCTGTCCTCTGGCAAGGTGAGCCCAGAGAGCGTCCGGACGCTCCGGGCCCCGTCAGAATCCTCTGACGACCAGGGCCAGCCGGCAGCCAAGAGAATGTTGAGTCCCACCCGGGAGAAGGAGCTGTCCTTGTACAAGAAGACCAAGAGGGCCATCAGCAGCAAGAAGTACAGCGTGGCCAAGGCTGAGGCTGAGGCCGAGGCCACCACGCCCATTGAGCTCATCAGCAGAGGCCCTGACGGCCGCTTTGTGATGGGTCCCTCCGAGGTGGAGCCCCCGGTGAAGGGCAGGCGCATCGAGGGCTTTCCCTTCGCAGAGGAGACGGACATGTACCCTGAGTTCCGCCAGTCTGATGAGGAGAATGAGGACCCGCTTGTGCCCACATCTGTGGCTGCCCTGAAGTCCCAGCTGACCCCTCTGTCATCCAGCCAGGAGTCCTACCTGCCACCACCAGCATACAGCCCTCGGTTCCAGCCCCGTGGGCTGGAGGGCCCCAGCGGCCTGGAAGGCCGGCTTCAGGCCACCGGCCAGGCCAGGCCCCCTGCCCCCCGGCCCTTCCAGCATGGCCAGTATTACGGGTACCTCAGCAGCAGCAGCCCTGGGGAAGTGGAGCCGCCACCCTTCTACATGCCGGAAGTGGGCAGCCCCCTGAGCTCTGTCATGTCCTCCCCGCCCCTGCACACTGAGGGGCCTTTTGGCCACCCTACCATCCCTGAGGAAAATGGAGAGAATGCTTCCAACAGTACGCTGCCCTTGACTCAGACACCCACAGGCGGGCGCTCCCCTGAGCCCTGGGGCCGACCAGAATTCCCCTTTGGGGGTCTGGAAACCCCAGCCATGATGTTCCCGCACCAGCTGCACCCCTGTGATGTAGCCGAGAGTCTGCAGCCCAAGGCCTGCCTCCCCCGAGGACTGCCCCCCACCTCCCTGCAGGTGCCCTCAGCCTACCCGGGCATGCTATCTCTGGAGGCGCCAAAGGGCTGGGCAGGCAAGACGCCAGGCAGGGGCCCTGTGCCGGTGCCCACCGCCACCAAGTGGCAGGACAGACCTATGCAACCTCTGGTGAGCCAAGGGCAGCTAAGACATACCAGCCAAGGTATGGGCATACCCGTGTTGCCTTACCCCGAGCCAGCCGAGCCGGGGGGACACGGTGGCCCCAGCACATTTGGCCTGGACACCCGGTGGTACGAGCCCCAGCCCCGGCCCCGGCCCAGCCCCCGGCAGGCCAGGCGCACCGAGCCCAGTTTACATCAAGTGGTGCTACAGCCCTCCCGGCTCTCACCTCTGACCCAAAGCCCCCTCAGCTCCCGCACTGGCTCTCCTGAGCTCGCTGCCCGGGCCCGGCCTCGTCCTGGCCTCCTGCAGCAGGCTGAGATGTCGGAGATCGCCCTGCAGCCGCCGGCCGCTGTCAGCTTCTCTTGCAAGTCCACGCCCTCCACGGGATCCCCATCCCAGAGCAGCCGCAGCGGGAGCCCCAGCTACCGGCCCTCCGTGGGCTTCACCACTGTGGCCACGGGCTACCCCTCCCCTCCTCCAGGCCCTGCAGGGCCTGCGGACAACCTGGATGTGTTTGGACAGACGCCTTCCCCTCGAAGGATGGGGGAGGAGCTGCTCAGACCAGAGCCCCCCCCACCACAGATTTCTTCTTCAGGGTGAGTGTGAGCTGGTTTCTCCTGCCCACCTTCACCTGGTTGTCTTCCTGCCCCGCCCTCCACCCTTCCATCAACCAGAATGACAGGGCTTGTCTGGACGTGCTGCAGCATCCCTTTCGGGAGAGGAGTTCTGGTCTTGGTGTCAGCGGGGTGTGGTCCTTGGCGAGGGGCGGGGCTTATCTGCCCAGGAACCCTGCCAGGAGCATGAGGGATCTTCATTCAGCCCAGAGCTCTCAGGAGGCCCCCAGGGTGACTGGGCGTGGGCACACGTGGGCAAGGGGAGGGGCGTGGCATGTCCCAGTGAGTGGTTACCCTACTTTCTCATGGAGTGGAGAGCTCACCAGGTCCCTGTGTTCTGGCTTTGGGGGTGGTTCCAGGGTTTGCCCAGAGACCTTGCATCCAGTCTCCTGTTCTTCCTCAGGCCCAACCCGCCCTCGTTTAGCAGGACCCCGAAGCCTGACTTCTCTGGGCCACCAGGCCAGAGGCTCACTCCTATTCCCAAACCCTCCCCTTAACCGCCTAGTGAGCTTTGGGGCCCCTCACAGCCTCTCCAGGGGCACATCCTGGAGGCTGGGAGCCAAATCCCAGGCTATGAATCATGTGCCTGGAGCCACATACCCCACCCCAACTGGTGTGCCTCGCAGGAAGCTGCAGACAGACAGACAGACAGACAAGCTCCTGCGATCAGCCTGCCTGAGAGAGCACACTCTAAACAGTAGCAGCTGGTATTCCAGGTACCAGTCAGCCTGGACACCCGTCTGTGCCTCTTTTTCTCTTGTCTTTCTTCCGCGCTCCTTCTTTCTCCTGCTCCTCCCTTTCCTTCCTCCTCACGTCTGTTTTCTTCCTTCTTCTTTGGGTTGGCCGGCGTGCTCAGAAGAGCCTGCAATGCCTCGGTAGTGCCCACCCCCCAGGCCCGCCTGCCCTCCCTTCCTCTCTCCCTCCCTCCTCTCTCTGTCCTCTCTCTTTCTGGTTCCGTCCTTTGGTCTCACTTCTTGATGTGGCCGCCTGTGCAGGGGAGCAGAGAGTTCCAGAGGGGGCTGGCCCGGTGGTAGGCAGGATGGGCTGTGGCCGAGGAGGAGGGAGCCCAGTGCCCTTCCCCTGCCCCATTCACTCCCACCCTGCCTGGTACCTGGAAGTGCAAGCCTCACCTCCCACTCCCACCCTGCTCCTGGCGGGGGCTAAGGGAGTGGGCCTCTGGTGGCCCAGGACAGCTCTAGCTAGTGTGCCAGGCGGGGGCGCCGTGGCGGGCGTGCCAGTGTCTGTGCAGGAGATGCTGTGGGCGCAGCCCTGTCGTCCGCTTTGCCGCGCTCTCATCTGCTTTGTCCCATCGTTGCGTCTGGTTCTCTGTCTCTCTCCTCTCCTTCCCTGCACCTCATTCTCTGGCCTCGCTCGTTGGTTCTCTGGTCCCTGTGCTCCCCTCCTCCCCTCTGGGTGTGCGTGGGTGGTTCCCCCAGGCCTGTGTTGATAACTGCTTTGTTTCTGATTGATCTCAGCTATCTGGGCAGTGTTGTCGAGACAAGCCTCTCCTCAGCTCAATAGGTAAGGGAGCTCCGTGGCGGGGTGGGGTCGGGGGGTGGACAGGCGGACGGGGCTTTGGCAGGGCCATTGCTTCCTCTACGGGGGACTCAAGACCATGTCCCTTCACCCCCTCTGTGGGGGCGGCAGCCTCTGCTCCTCAATTCCCAAGGCTTTGGGGTGCCCCACATCATGCTGCTCCAACAGCACCCCTCACCTCAGGCCACGCTCGGCACTGCCTAGCTGCAGCTTCTTGCCCCACCTCACATATTAAGCTCTCTCCCACAGCCTCCCTGCAGTTTTCCTCACTCAAACACCCCGCCATTCTGCTGCCAACACACTCAGAGCTTCCACGGAAGTCCCTTGGGACCTTGCATGCACCCTGAGGGACCCAGAATGCCTAAGACCTGCTTTGCATCTCTGTACCCCTAAAAACCTGTCTGGGGCCACCCGGTACCCAGGAAGACCTCATCCCTCTTTGCACTGTTTTCCCAGAAGCCTCAGGCATAGCACCCCCTTCCTGCCCAGTCCCCCAAACACTTAGAGCTTCCTGGGGTGGCTGGCCCCTCCCTGTCTTCTTGGGGCCTTGCTAACAGTCAGCCCTGTCAGGCAGGACAGGTTGAGGAGGGCCCCCTGGGTCTTCCCAGGACCAGGTCCCCTGCGGCCCTCAGGGCACGGGCAGGGAAATGTCACCACTTCCCTTGCCCCTGGATCCTGCAGCCCGTCCTTGGCGGTTAGGAGACTGAGATTCGGGCCTCCCCTTAGTTTTGAGTTGCTCTTAGGTCCCTGTAGGGGCCACTCCCGGCCCCTGAGGCACAGCTGTGGGAGAGTCTTTGGAGGAGCTCTGGAGAGGAGAGGACAGGCTCCCAGTCAGAAGGACGCAGAGCTGGCAGGAGATGGACGCGCCTGGGGTGGTGGTGCTTGCTCCTTCCTCTCCTGCCCCTGTGGTGGCTCCTCTCCCACCTGCCTCCCGGTGGGCTGTCAGGAACAGGGCAGTTAGAGGGGTATCTGTTCTCTTCTAGAGGATTTTAGGGCTACTCGAGGCCCGCCCGCTCTCATGGTAACTAGGAAGGCCCTTCTTGCCGTGAGTGCCACTGCGGTGCACTGGGGCACACATGGACCAGCCGCCCTCAGATGGGAGAAGGAGGCCTCTGGCTGTGGTCAGCGAGGCGCAGCTGCCTCCCTGTGCCCCTGGGGACGGCCAGGAGGCCTGGACATTCTGACTCAGGATGATCAGTCTTTTGCAGTGATAAGAAAGGCGTCCCCTGGGATGGTGCGGGCTAGCTGGGGGCCCCGCTCTGGCTGTTCGCACTGGGGGAACATGCAGGGGTCAGGAAGTCTCTGTGCGCTCACCTGTGCTAGGGACCTCCTGTGGCCTGCTTGTGGGCGCTCCAGAGTGGCAGGGGCTGGACTGCCTTCTGTCTCCCCTGCGTTCCTTCCCTGCTGCCCAGTTATGACCGCCACCCCCCCCCGTCACCACCAGAGGTGTGGCGGCTCCCGGACAGCTCTCATCCCACCCCTGGAAAGTGCCCAGACCCCGTTCTCATTTGCTTTTCCAACCCGGCCACTGGCCCCTCTTCCTGTTGTCCCCACCGCGTCAGATCTGAGGGAGCTAAGCTGTTGTTCCCTCACTGCTGTGGCAAACCCAGAGACCAGGGGCCGCCAAGGGAGAGCACTGTTCCCTGTGGGCCTGGCAGCGTCCCCAGCCTAGGAGCCAGACCTGCCGGTGCTGGGCAGCAGGCGCCCGCTCCCCTCCTGCTTGCTGAGGCCTTCTGGGGGCGGTCGCTGTGGGGCCATTGGGAGGCGCAGGCCTCTCTTCAGACGCTGTCTTCACGCTGCGCCTTTGCATGTGTCTCCACTTGGTCTTGCTTGGACATGTGACACGTCTTGTCTGCGTCCGTTCTCACTCTGTTCCTACTTCCCTCAGTTTCCTCCCTGTTCCTGCTCTCACACCTGCAGTTGTCTTCCTGCCTCTCCTTTTCCTCCCCCCCGCCCCTTCTCCTCTTCCCAACTCCCTTCCCACCATGGGGAGTTGTACTGCGAGGGCCTGTCCTTTCATGAGGGGCTGGGAGCTGGGTGTTTGTCTCCCCTCCCTGTCTGAGCCCAGTGGCCTCCCATCTCCCCCTCACCCTCGCATCCCCTTTCCTGCCGATCCCGACTTCGGAGATTCTGCAGGTGAATCTGGCATCGTGGACGGAGGTGCCTTTACTAGGCGAACCGTAGGAAGGAGCTCCCACTTGGAACAAGCTGCTCCTGACTTCCGAGGCCAGGCATTTGGTTCGTGCCCTGACCCCACCAGAAAGGTACCATCTGTGGTCACAGCGGAGCAGCAGCTGCTGCCCAGACTCCTGGCCTTCCTGTTTGTTTGTGGAGGATAGATCCCCCTTTTCCGGGCTACACCTTGCCCATCTGTGATCCCCTTGGCCTGCCAACCGCAGTGTGCAATCTGACAAGCAGGCTCTGCTCTAGGCAATTGAGGAGAGGAAGACATTGCTCTTTAAATCATTGCTCCTGCCTATTGACGGGGGCAGAGCTGCAAATGTGTTATCACGGTCAGCAATTCGGGCGTTAAGGACAGGAAGTACCCTGAATGGGTTTTGGATTTTGACTTTCCTGTCCTGTGGTTTGCCTGCATTTTGAACCAGGTTGTGTCTTTCCTCCACGACTCCAGGTCAGTGTAGAGCTAAGCAGCTAAGCGAAGTTCAGCTAAATGATTTGGGTTTTGTGTGGATTTTATGAAGAGAGAGAGAGGGAGAAAGAGTGTGAAAGTAAAAATCCCGGCAGTTTTTGGTGATTCTGAACTTCCAGGAAACCCTGTGGGAGCAGAGCGTTACAGTTTACATGAAAGGCAGTGGGGAAGAGCCAGAAAAGTGCCCGAGCTTGGAGGCACTCACCTTTCAGTAATGCTCTTACTTCCTGGGAGAAGGAGCACCCCAGAGTGTGCAGTAGGTTTGGGAAGAGTTGAGGCTGATTGGAAAGAGAACTGGGATCTCAGCTTCCTGGAGAGCCCAGGGCTGAATTCTGTTCGGACGGGGTACTTGCCGACTTCATTCCAGGGATAGATGGAGTTGCTTCACCCAAGCTTCCAGGGAGACACCAGCACCCAAAGCCTTATTACCTGGAAGTCCCCCTTGGTGAGCTTGATGTTGACAGGGATCATGGTCACCCTTCCAAGAAAATGGAGGCAGTTTGATGCCACAGGGCTTACCATGCTACAGGTGCAGTCTGCTGGACCACGTGTCATGTGTCTTTTCTGTATAACTTGCTAAAGTAAAGACCCGTTTGGCCCTCCTCCCTCCCTCCCTCTCTCTGTCTTCCTTCCTCCCTCCTGTCTTTCCAGACACTTGCTTGTGGTTTTCTTTTCTGCTTTGGGAGAGTGTCTGGGTGCCTTCAGGAGCCTTCTCCTGCTGTGTTTCTGTGTTTGAGAGCTGAGCCAAAAGTGAGAACAGGTGAACAGCGGGTGTCCCGGAAGGGCTGGAGCTTGGCTATTTCATGAGGGTGGACGGGCTGACCCCGCTCCAGGGATCGTCATCGTCGGAGAGCTGCTGCCTACAGCAGCCAGCCCTCCCCTCCCGGGTGTGTATCACCCCAGCTCTGCCTCCACAGCCGAGAACACCAGTGGCTGTCGCAGCCAGTTCAGTCAGCGGATTTGGTTCTCAAACGATGTGTGGAAGCAGTTTTTTTTTTAATGTAAGTTCTACACCTGCTTTATTAGGAAGAGATTGGAAAAATAGGTTAGCCTAGTGTTGAAAGTCTTGGCTGTATCACATAGTAACTGGATAATCGAAACTCATTTCAATTTCTCCATCCGACAAATGGGCTCAGTGTGCTATTCACCTTGTAGGGTTGTTGTAAGGATTGAGGAAAATCATTGTAGAGGAACATAGGTCAGTGCCTGGCATGGTAAGTGGTAAAACAGATGCTAGATGTCAAAAATGATAATGGCAACAGTTTGCTGGTTGTAATAATAAAAACACCCCTGGAAGTTTCACCTGGCTTAGGGAAGCCACAGAATTTTTAGGGTCACCCTGTACCAGTTTCTCGCATGTCCTAGTAAATGATGTGTTTAAGCACTGTTTCTGAGGTCCACTTGCTTGTCATATGCCTCCTCAGACCGTACGCACTTGTCTTGCACGGTCCTTCTGAGGAGGCTGGCTGGGACCTGGAGACAGATGCACTGAGCAGCAGATTTATCTCTGTGATTTTCTTTTTAGGCAGCGTGAAGAAGCCTTAGTCAAGGATGAGAAGGGGGCGAGGACATTCCGCCAGCATTGGAAAGTCATGCCCCCCATGCCCTAGCCATCTCCATCCTTTGCCTGCCTTCCAAATTCCCTTCCAGCTGCTGGTGCCGCTGCTGTGTGGGGTCGCTGTGGGTAGAAAACGGAGTGTGTGAAAGAGGAAGGAATGGGGAACTGGCAGCTGGGGTGTTTGGGGGTGGAAGACCTGGCTCCTAATGGTGAGTTGGACTGCGTGTGCCTTCATGCACACGTGGGCTGGGGCTGCCCAGCTCTGTGCTTATCAGGGGGCCGCGGACAATCAAGAAGTTGTCTCCGATCTGAACTTGGAAGGAGTTTCTCGATACTTTATTTACTGAAGGGCTATATAATGGTGGCATCCATCAAAGACGACGAAGGTTGCTTCATGGCCCATTAATGCAGGAGACCCCAGAAACCAGAGACTTACCTACAATTAGCCTGTAAGTTTCTTCTTCCTCGTTCCCACAAAGATATCCAACGCTGGGGCGATGCAGCTGCGATCTGCCCATCTCTCTATCACTTTTAAAAATACTTCGAATGGCTTGCTCGCCACTGGGGACTTCTTTTCCCCTCACAGGTTATCTTTTCCTGCTCCCTCTAATCAGGATTTACCCCAAACTAATTGTGATAGAACGGAAGCGGCAGCTGCAGGGATCAAGGCAGAGTGGGATTCACCATAGCCCTAGACTGTGTCACAGGGCAGTTCAGCCGGTGATGTAAAAGGTGGTATTTTTAAAAACAATCCCTGACTGTGAATGCACTGGTGGGAAAGTAAGAGTGACCTGTCTCTCCCTTCCCCCTTATTTCTCAGGCTCCAGGCTTGGCCTGCTTGGGGAAGGAATGCCATTGATAACAGATCTAGATTTTCTTCTTTTATGACTCTTGAAAATTCTCTCTGTCAAGTACAGATTGTCATAGGCAGTCCTTCCTCTTAGCTCTCTTTGGTCCCCTTTGTCACCTGGGCTGCATAGGCTTCACTTA
>PVKM010030263.1:0-17366 GCA_004027735.1 Carollia perspicillata
AGCTAGATTTCTGGTTATTACATTTTTTACAAAGTATACACAGAATCTCTTGTATCTTAACACTTTACTTTTTATTTTTTAAAATACTTTATTTATTTTTAGAGAGAGGGGAAGGGAGGAGGAAAGATAGGGAGAAAAACATCAATGTGTGGTTCCTCTGGTATGCACCCCCCACTGGGGACCCGGCCAAAACTCAGGCATATGCCCTGACTGGGAATCGAACTGGCGACCTTTCGGTTTGCAGGCCAGCTCTCAATTCACAGAGCCATACCAGCCAGGGCCATTTTCTTTATAATTTTATATAAATTACTGGCATCCAATTTATCAGGCTTCCTTATATCTTTATACATACAAGTAAGGAAAAATATATATAGTTTTTATATAGTTTATATATAGTTTATATATATATATCACTGTTATGGCAGATCTTTGAAGAAGTAGAAATGGACTAAGGTTTCATGCTTCTGCAAAATGAAGGAATTTAATGGATTTTTGTAATTTGGCTTTACCGCCAAAATGTACCATTTTTTAATTTTACACTTTTTGAGCATATAGTGCCCAAAGTATTGTCAAGGGAGCAGGGAATAAAGTAATGTTTCTGCCTCTAGGTCACTGTACTGTGTAGTGAAGAGGAGTTATACATCTAGTTTTTTCACAGATTTAGGCATGTTTTATTTCTCAATGTGTTACTCTTCCCTTGTTCCCCACTCTGAAACTACACAACACAAAAGGCATGCATGCCTTAATGCATCCATCCACCATCCATGCAATAATATGCTTGTTAAAATTTTGTGTTTAACCATTTGTATGACTGTTTCACTATTCGTTTTGTGGTTATGTGAACCTAAAATATGCCCGAAATTCAAACACATCAATGAACGTTACAGAAAAGTTTGCTATACTCAGGTGAAAAAGGAAATTTAATAAATGTTAAAAGTATAAAAGTACACATAAGCACATAACCAATTTCAAGTAGTGATCAGTACTGTTCCTTCAACAATTATTTTTTGAGCACGTACTCACTGCTCGATGCTGATCTGTAACATAAGTCACAGGGTGATGATGAGTGCAAGGGGACCTGTCTCACCTTAGCTGTTGAGGGAAGGTCTCTGAGAAGATGACACTCAAACTCAGTTTAAGTGACAAGTAAAAGCAGCAGAGTTTTCTGATCTGAGTCTGTGGATCGAATTCAGCATGGGAAACTTGGATGGGAAAAATAATGACATCTCTGCTTTCACTAAACTTCGACTGAACTTTAGCACTTTCTTCCATTTGAATACAGGCAACACACGTCAGTAGTATTAGCAGCATCTGTGACTTTGTGGTCAGTGTTTTCATCCCACGTCTCAGTTCTTGCAGGTGCTTTGAAATATCCTCATTGCTTTGAAATTATGGTATGGTCCTGTGCCACTAACAACATTTTGGTAAATGATGGACCACATATGTGACAGTGGTTCTTTAAGGTTATAACAGAGCTGAAAAATTCCTATCACCTAGTGATATCAGCGCAGTCCTAACGTAGTAGGACAACACATTACTCACGTGTTTCTGGTGATGCTGGTGTAGACAAACCAACTGCACTGTGAATCATATAAAAGTATAGCACATACAATTATGTATAGTACGTCCTTGGTAATGATAATAAACAGCTGCTACTGGTTTATGTATTTACTATAAGGTCATCTCAATTGTTATTTTAGAGTGCACTCTTCCTACTTACTACAAGATTTGCTGTAAGGCAGTATTCCAGGTTATGTTGGCAGCAGCCTCATACATCTTGTATTTACTATCTTCATCGCATCATTTTCTCTTGTGCTAGATTTAATCTTGAGTTGTTTTTGTGCAGTAACATGCTGTATAGACCGTGGCCTGGGAGCACTAGGCTGTACCACACAGCCCAGGTGTGTAAGTGGGCTAGACCATCTGGGTGTGTGCGAGTGCACTCTGTGATGTTCATACAGTGAAGAAGTTGCCTCAAGACTCATTTCTCAGAATGTATCACCATTGTTCATTGACACATGATCATTTTTAACCACTCAGACTTTATCTACACTTCACAGTATCTAGAATAAGAAAGTTTTATATTGATGGTTTATTATATTGTTTCAGAACAGTGAAATGGTGGAGCTGCAGAGAATACGGATGAAGGACGAGATTCGAGAGTATAAATTCCGAGAGGCCCGCCTCCTTCAGGACTACACTGAGCTGGAAGAAGAAAATATAACGCTGCAGAAACTTGTGTCCACGTTAAAGCAGAACCAGGTAAGGTTTAAGAAGTTATTTGGTTACATTCCAGATGGACCATGTCTTCTGACCTCCAGGGTTAAATCTTCTCTTTATTTTTCAGGAAGGAACCTGTCAAAATTTGCCTTAATCTCTCTACAGTATTTATGTGCTGAAATTTCCCAACACTCCTATTTTAGTTAAGAAATTTTCCAACCCCCTATATTAGCTAACACTCAGAAGGCAAATCTAATAGAAGTGTAATTTATAATAAAGTCTCACTGGATAGGAAAAGTTTTAGTTTATACATTAGCTCTATGTTAATTGATTTTAGGAGTAAGTCTTACCTGTTATAGTCAATTTATTACAAGCCTGGCAACATATTAAAAGTCTGGATCTATAAGTGTGTTTTGTACTTACTGTAAGTTGAAGGTCTCCCTGCAATCACTTCCAACCTCTCCCTCTCTCCCTCTCTCTCTCTCTCTTTCTCTCTTTCTCTCCCCCACTCTCTTTCTCAATTGCTTTTGCATCATACAGGGAAAGAGATTATGAAATATAAATCACTAACAACAAAATTATAACAAAAAGAAAATGCTTAATTTCTTTCTTTGGCTGTAACCTGACTGAAAAGATTACAAGTGTATATTTTAATAAATTTTTTTGGTAGTGAAACTTAATTTAATTGCTTAATATTCCTGATGCATTCCTATTAATATTGCATTAATATTCCTTCATATTCCTATTTGCATTTGATTTGTTACCATTACTAGTAATAGCATTCTTGAATCTGTAATTTTAGAAGAACTTATTTATGAATACAATTTTATCAATTAGTTAAGCAAAGGTGAATTGCATGTTCAAGATCGTTTCAAGGTGCTTCCTCAGCCACAACCTCTGCTCTGTGTTGTAACCTCTCAGGCCAGGCCAGCACACCCTGTGCCAGGTGCTGTGCTAGGCTAGAAAGATACCAAATCCATAGGGTAGGATTCTTGCCGCCAGTGAACTCAAAGGCCAGCCCAGATGTATGCTTCTACTTTCTTTTCCAGTTGGTAGCTCTTTCCCAAACTATTACTGATTTTGATAGATATGGGGGTTAAGAGAGGAAAGGAAATAGCCAGGTGTTGACACAATCGAAATTTGATTTCTGATCATTGCCGTCTCCCCCATGTTTGGCGTGTAGGAGGAACAAGATCTCTTCTGAGGCATGCGGGGGTGGTTCAGAGCCTAAAAAGGGGTCACCAGGATATTGTGTGTGCTTTTACCGCATTCCTTCCCGTTAAGCACTGAATCACTGTGTGTGCAGAGGGTTCTCAGTACCATGCACATTCCAGCTCTTGATTTGACTGGAGGCATTGAACTCACAGTGGGGAAAATTAGACTTGAAAGAATTTTTTTTTAAATATGCTTCTCAGAAACTCCTTAAAATAAGAAGGGTATTTTTTGTGGGTTTTTTTTTTTTTTTGTTTTGTTTTTTTGTCTCGGATGAAGTATGTAGAGGACTTGAAGCAAATTTACTTGAAGTGCAAATATTTGAAGTGGCCATTACTTGTGATTCCTAAAAATCCTCACTGCTCTCCGCACCAGGCAGGAGTGCGACCAGACAGGCTCACTGCAGAATCTCCAGTCACTGAATGTGGCAGACTAATTTACTCAAGAGGTTAATTTAGGCCAGTATGAGGTATTCTTGAAAGACTGCCAAGGTACCCTGTGAGTATTCATTAGCCCAGAGGCGTTTCGGTGGGAATTTGTCCTGTCTGTCTGGCAGATTACTGTTTACCGTTTACCCCGGCCCTTCCACCGGTAATCGAAACATGGGAACCAAATGCTTACCTCAGAAGTTTGGAGGGGGGAAAGCAAATAGGAAAATGTATACATCTCTTTAATTTTAGTTCCTAGATGCAATATGGTAATTTCCCAATGAAGTGTCTAATTAATTCATTTGAAATCATTTTCCATACAAAGGACCATTCGCATTAATTTGCCGACAAATGAATACACTGTAGTGTCCCCAGTCTCTCCCAATTAAGGAAGTACTGGTTTGGGTTTCTGTTTTCCTCCTACTTTATTTACAGGAGTTAGCCTCTATCATAAACTCTATTTCTAATTAATGAAATAGTAAGTGTAATAACGTACGCCACAGATTTTTTTTTTTTCAAACAGATGGTGATGGCTGGCTTTCAGTCTCAAAACTGGTCTGCATGTTGCTTTGTACTGAAGCTTCCTGTACAAAATATGCTCTCCAGCCTGGTTTGATGTTGCTCAACGCAGCAAAGCTATTAGCTGGGAAAATACTTGGTTCAAAGAGCTCGAAGATTCTTTCCTTCTGAAGTTCCCCTTTCCTTATTGACTATTTTCTAAATAATTGTTGTTTAAATAGCACTTCTTACTTCCTTTGTACCCCATGTATATTGGTTTGTTTTTCCATCCCTCCATCACGATACAGCACCTGGAAGAGAGCCTGGCATATAGAAGGCATTAAATCAATACTTGTTGAAAGAATTAAAAAATTGGTTTTTAAAAATTTCTCTTATATTCTCTCTTTACCTTAGAGAGGAAACTAAAATTTCAAATAATTATAATTAACCAAGCCAAACATTTTTAAGATTTTATTTATTTTTTAGAGAGAGGGGAAGGGAGGGAGAACGAGGGGGAGAAACACTGATGAATTGCCTCTGATGCATCCTCAACTGGGAACCTGGCCCACTACATAGGCATGTGCCCTGACCGGGAATCAAACCGGCAGCCTTTCAGTTCCTAGGCTGATGCTCAACCCACTGAGCCACACCAGTCAGGGCCCAAACCAGTGTTTATATGTGGTCCTAAATATGAAATATATGAGAACATTGAAGAGTTGACTGAAAACTTCAGCCACATCCCTCTGTGTGCAGAGTCGGTTCTGTGTCCAAAATGAAATCAGCTCCAACCTTATCAATATGTTTTTCACCTTTGTGCTTTTCGAAAACAAAAAGAAGGGTAGGCAGAAGCAGCAGTAATACAGAGAGAGGTCAGCTGTCAGTTCCCCACCAGAAAAAGGCACCGATGAAGCAAAGCTGTTTCTCAGACCTCTCACATAAGGAACCACCTCCACAGAACCTTGGTAATGTTCTCAGAATGGGAGGCTCAGAATGGGAGGCTCAGAGAAGGGTGTCCATAGGATTTTAGGGTCTGCTCTGGGTTTTGCCTGGGGGCAGACTGGTTGGGGTAAACCAAGTTTACGACACAGCTTTGAGCTGAGAAGTACAACATAGTGAGGGTCTTGGCACGAGTCTTAAGGAAGCTGTTTTAGTTGGGTCTCATCTTCTAGGAGTGAGCTTTCTCTGTAAGCAGCTATGTTTTTTATGCCAATCCCAGTGTTGGTACTGGGGACTAGGGCTAGGAAACTTTGCCTGGTTGCAGGATTACTTAACATAGAACAGGAAATTGTATTAGTTTTAATTTTTAGAGTTTTGATGGTAGAATGAGGAGATAAATAATAAATTTCATTTCCCTAATATCTCACATAGTGAACTGAAGTGCTCAAATATTTGTTATCTAAGCATTGGAAACCCTTGTTAAAATAAATACTTATATTATGAAAAAACATTTCTTGCAGGGATTTATTGCTGTATATCTGGTAATAATATCATAAGAGACCTAGGGAAGGTATTCAGTTCAGTTTGATTTCCTTTAACCAGTATTTCTAGGATGCCTTGCTATGAAGCCATGTGCTTTCTCATATGGTTGCTGACTCACAGAGCTTATAGTCCTAGTAGGGGAAGCAGGTAATAAACTCATAGCCATCCCTGTAATTGCATATTAAAGCTGTTTGTTAGGTTTGCAAAACAGGGTCACTGTAAGATCTGTCAAGTTCCTACCTCTGAAAAGATTATGTAACCTTTTCCCAACCCTCATGTAGTCAAAAACAAAAAGCACCACCAAACTGTGAAGTTGCTACAAAGATTCCCAAAAAAGTGCTGATTTGTTTTCTCATGGTGACTACTTTGATGTTGTTTTAAAAATATCAAACGCCAATTTTTAAGTGTCTTTTCACTGTTTCTCGGTCTGCCCAGTTTGCTGGGGCTCTGATTACATGATGCATCCTTACAAGGATGGCACCACCAAGGAGGGATCTGTTGGCCCAAGTGGGTCAGCAAAGACTTCACAGCTAGGATTAGATTCTTGACTTGGATCTTGAAGGATGAATTAGTTTTCCAGATGTCAGCCTTTGCCTAAGCAGAGAAAGACAAGACATCTGGGTGAATATTAGGAACTCGAACCAGAGAGTGGAGTGGGTGAAGCTTCCTAAATTAGAAAGATAGGGCCTTATAGGGAGTCTATCATCAATTGACTAAAAAACACAGATTAAAAAAACTACAAAGCACACTAATTTAATGTCATCAAGTCTAGCCCAGGGGTCAACAGACTTTTTTTTAAAAAAGGCCAGATGATGTGGACACTGGCCTGCAGTGTCCATGGTGTTATGGATGAGACAAAATAAATTCACATGGACTACTGAGTCCTGTGGAGGAAAAGCGATGGTGCAGCTTCTCTCTCAAGAGGAGAGTGCCCTGACCCTTGCCTTGAGAGGCTTTTATTGGGTTCAATTTGCATAGTAATACAGGGTGTATACATAAAGCTCATTAATCATTATCAGGCAGTAAGGATCAAACAATGGAGAGCTTACAAAGAACTCTGAGGGCCTATTTTGAGTCAGGGGCAGATAGCTAAATGGCCATAAAACTTTGGGAAACAAACTCACTTCCTGCTTGGACCCTTATCATTTAATTGAGAACATTCGAAACAAAGTATGTTTTATAGGATTTTACATATTCTTTCTTAGGCCTGATCGCCCTGGGGAACCCGCCCTTTGCAGCACAGGGCTGCACTGCCCTCTGTCATTGTTTCAGGCTTAAGCCAGGTGGGGGAAGTAGTTGCAGGCTTAAGTCAGGCAGCCAAGAGATTAGGAGACTTCTTGAAGACAGAATGAGGACTCAGGCTATGTCAAAGCCAAGGGGCGAGGGTCCATCACCCCTTTTCTGTAGCTCCCAAGTCCTTCCCTGGGGGCCCCTGTGATTGTGCCTGTCTTAGGTCGTCCCTCCCTTGAGGAATCTTACCTGTCATTGGCTAACCAGATCAAGCATTGGGGGCCAGGCAGGGTGAAGTAAAAGGAGCAGGGGTGGCGCCCCTGCCAGGGAGATAAGCTTTGTCTTCTTCGTGGCTTATGATCCGAAGGTCACTCACTCAGCCTTAGCTATGGGAGAGTTACAGCTCCTGAAACCAGTCAGGGCAGTTCCCAACAGCCAGATAGTAAGTGTTAGGTTTTGCAGGCCATGTACTGAAAGGCAGCCATAGATAATATATAAACAAAACAGTGTGATTATGTTTCAGTAAAACTTTATTTACAAAAACACACAGCTGGATTTGGTCCAGAAGTCACAGCAATGTCTGAAAACCCCTGGTCTAGGCTTTCAGTTTAACAAGGGTTACAAAATAAAATGCCTGTAGTGCAAACTAAATTAATGTCAGCAAATGTAAGCTATCACACAATCTGGGTGCATTCAGAGGGCTGGTTGAAATACTGGCAAAGGTTTTCAACAGGTGCCCTGAATTGTCCAGAGAAAGAAAAGGGGAAGGTCAGGATGAGGCAGGCCTAGAAGAACTATGATACAAGATTCCATTATCCCAAGCAATTTCTATGGTTTGACTCTTTTGAATGATTTTTATTATGGATCTGTGAAATTCCGTTGACCCTGTACAGCAGTTAAGTGTTGCTTGTCCATCAGTATCCATTGCTCCCTTCTCCCAGTGTTGTATCCAGTTTAGAACTGGGCATAAACCTACGTAGAGTAAAGACTGTGCTCTTCGCCTCCCTTGGCACCAAATGTCATGTGGCTAGTACTGGCCAATGAGATATGAGAAGTGGTATGGGCAGCATTTGAGACATATCCCTGAAGGGAGAAGGTATGCCCCTTATCTTGTTCCACTGCTTGGAACATGGTGAAGATGGCAAGCCACCTTAGACCGTGTGGACCAAATTAGGAGGCACTGCAATAAGACAGAAGGAACGTGGTTCCTGAATGACCTCATGGAGCAGAGATTTCTACTAATCCTTGGCTGACTACCTCCATACTGTTACATGGTAGAGAAACAAACTTCTGTCTCAACTAAGTTGCTGTTACTTAGGTTTCTGTTACATCAGCCAAACTTACATCCTAACTAAAACTGTACAGACAACTGTTATCCTAACTCTTGCAAGACAGACCATTGCATTGAGGTTATGTGAAGAAGGGTGGTGGGGGTTGGGGAGAACTAGAAATGTATGAAAATGATAATAGTCTCTGATTTCTATCTTTTAGTTTAAAAATTTTTTAAATACATGTTTAATATAAACACTAAATTAAAAACTAAACACATAGTTAATATAGTATCTTATATCATGCCTTTATTATATTATTTTTTCTACTTTATTTTTATATTCACAATAGCATATTCAGCAGAGCAGAATTCTGTCAAAGCACTATGAAGAAATGTCGAAGCACACCTAGGTGCATGAAAAGTATTTCCTCTTGTTAAGATTACAATGTAGTTGTGGAGATAAAAAAGTATTTATTGAAAAGTGGCCTGTGATATATACAGTGGAAAAGCCCGAAGGAAGGCATATTGGTTTCGAGTAGAAATCTCTCTTTTCCCTGTGGGCATTCCTATCCAGGAGGATGTTTGTGCTGGCTCTTGTCTGATATCATTCAAAAGAGTGTAACATTGACAATAGAGTATATACAGGGTCCTGCAGAAGTAACACCATTGAGTGTGGTTGGTGGGGTACGTGAATGTCTCACATGAGATGGACAGCAATTTGAGCACTTCAACCTAAAATGTCATGTGATGTGCTTGAGTATGATATTGTCATGTTATGAATTACATGCTTATAATTTTGAAATAAAGTATTTTTACGTGATAACAGAGGGGCATTATTTGTGCTGGACCCTGTATATTTGTTATTGGATAATTGGTATTGTTATTCCACATTCTCTTCTTAAGCACATACATTTTTTTCTTTCTTGTTTTATTTTTGAACATATTTTTGCTTCCTTGTCTTACTCTTAAACATATTTACTGAGATTATTTTCTTACTGTGATCTTTTAATTTATCTCAGGGTATAAAAATTACCTCATTATTAATAATAAAATAAATTATTAATAATGATAAAATGTTAGTTGTGAGTAGTCTGATAAAAAATTACTAAAGAAAAAAATCCTTTTTATTAGATCAACAGTGCCCCCTTTTGACCATTGGACCCCATAAAAGAAATCCAAACACATTTTCATCTCTGCTAAGAATTGAATTTTTATTCATATAGAATTTCTAAAAAAACCATCCTGTCTTACTGTAAGGGTGTATATACTGTGTGCTTTTTATTTTGTAGACCGATGTTTTGATTGTTTTTAATGATTAGGTCCTAATGGCAGTTTTGTAAGCCCCAGATTTTAGTTTTCTGAATCTTCTCTGTCCTGTCTGATTCAGGTCGAATACGAAGGCTTAAAGCACGAGATCAAGCGATTTGAGGAGGAGACGGTGCTGCTGAACAGCCAGCTGGAAGATGCCATCCGGCTGAAGGAGATCGCTGAGCACCAACTGGAAGAAGCCCTAGAGACCTTGAAAAATGAAAGGGAACAGAAGAACAACCTGCGGAAGGAGCTCTCCCAGTACATCAGCCTCAACGATAACCACATCAGCATCTCGGTGGATGGACTCAAGTTTGCCGAGGACGGAAGTGAACCAAACAACGATGACAAAATGAATGGGCACATCCATGCGCCCCTTGTGAAACTGAATGGAGACTATCGGACTCCTACTTTAAGGAAAGGAGAGTCTCTGCACCCGGTTTCTGACTTATTCAGTGAGCTGAACATTTCAGAAATACAGAAATTGAAGCAGCAGCTTATGCAGGTAAGAACGTCATTTAGGGCCATCAGGGCTGATTCCTCACAGATTGCATAGCATGTTGTGGGATTTCTTCTTACATTTTAACTCCAGATTATTTTTTAAAATGTTGCTTCTTTAACTAGCAACTTTGAAAGTGCAATATTTTAGAAAGACACACCAGAAGAGGTGTTGAGAAATCTCATTTGCATTGCTTCAAGAAATTTACTTAGAGCCACAAATTAGATGGCAATCAGAAGGCAGAGCGATAGCAAGCATCTTGATGCATGTCTAACAGAAGAATTAAAAAACTTTATATACGAGGGAAATGACAGAAATGGACTTTTCCATCATAAGCAATTGTGTATGTAGCTTCAAGAACAGAGGCTACACCTCACAGCATTACTTTAAGCTTTAAAAGATACAAAGCACTTTCGATACTCTAACTAGCCAGGATACTCTATGATTAAGAATACAGATTTATATAGAACAGGTATAAATCCGAAACCAAGGAGGTCTGATTGCAACATACTGTTAGCTGGGCCTTAAATTTCAGCATCTTCAAATCAAATGTCTAGTGTAGAATCCCATGTTTAAGCCTCTCTCATTGTAAAATGGCTGTCTGGTCTTGAGTCGTCCCTCTCTGCCCTACCTTAACCCAGTGCTAACTGAAATCTTGTCAGAGGAACATCACCGCCCTCCCCATCACCTGAGGGCTTCTTAGAACTGCAGATGGTGGAGTTCCTACAAATCTACTCAGCCACAGAGCTGGTTCATCGAGATTGTTGGGTGATTGAATCTGAGGCTTAATCTCTAGTCTGTTATCCCTCCAAGGTTCTTTGCATAGAGCTGATAATTACATACAGGCTGCTGAGACTCTGGGAATTATTTATTTTTATAGCAAACACCACTTATAATTCTTCTACCACTGCAGAAATGATGAATAAAAAATGAAATCAGCAGAAATAAATAAAAAGGCTAGAGAACAAGTAAAATTAGTTTATTACACGGGCGGCAAACACAAGCCCCGTGGGCCAGATCCGGCCCTCCACCTTGTTTTATCCGGCCCAGCACCTTGTTTCTACCCGGTGGCAGCATGGAGCTCCTGCGCCCAGTTAAGGAGTAGTTACATTTATATAGTCCTAAAATTACATGCGGCCCTTTGAAGGCAACTGCAAGGCCGATGTGGCCCCCGGTGAAAATAAGTTTGACACCCCTGGATTATCAGGCTTCTTTTTAAAATTATCAAGAGGCAACATATCCTGCATTTGACTTGCTCAGGGCTTGGGGCTGCTAAAACAGAATTTGTTTTCACAGTGATGAATTTGAATCAAGATAAGAAGGCATGGCTGCTGGAAGAAAATGAATTTCACACAGACTTTTACCTGACTGCGGGATCCAGGTCTTTGTAGATAATGCTTTGCTATGTCTTTTTGCTCAGTTTGTACTAATATAAGTAGGTTGATACTGTGGGGGAGGGGGAAATTTCCCTGCTTTTCCCTCTTAATTTTTTGTGACGGGGCTGAGAATTAAATGGACATGAGAGAGATTAATAGAAGAAAATAACCAAGCTTATTGCATATGAATATATGGGGGTTCCATAAGAATGTGAGACCTGAGGACAAATGGGGCAGTTGGGGCTTATATGCCATTCTGGGCTAAGGAGGGGAAGGCAGAGGTCTGGGAGGTCAAAAGGAAGGTAGGCAGTTCACAGGCAGATGAGAAATAGTAAATATTTGGTAAACAAATTCTTTTTAAAAAATATGTATTTATTTTTCGAGAAAAGGAAAGGGAGGGAGAAAGAGAGGGAGAGAAACACCAATGTGTGTTTGCCCCTTGGGTGCCCCCCACTGAGGACCTGGCCCACAACCCAGGCATGTGCCCTGACTGGGAATTGAACCAGTGACCCTTTGGTTCACAGGCTGGTGCTCAGTCCACTGAGCCACACCAGCCAGGGCAGTAAACAAATTCTTGATGGGCCAAAGAGGGACATTTACCAAACAGGCTTTGCTTGGTTCCTCCCTGTCTGCCACACTGAGTTGATATTAAAACTAAGGTGATAGTGCCCTTCCTGGATTATTTTAGGCAGGTAAGTGGGAAGTAAAAGGCTCTTCTGAGTCTTTTGTTTCTTAAAACCAACCAGCTTAAAATAGTCAGTATCCAAAAAAGGTTTATTCTAGGGTAGCAGGCTCTGTTTCCCCCATATCAGTGGGGTCAGGTGCAGCCCTGGAGGATTCAATCATGGGAATATTTCTGCAGTGAAACATGTGAGTGTTCACATTGAGGGAAAAATGAGGATCCTGAGAGGCCTCCCATCAGTCAGGCACCCCTCTGCTGCTCGGGGGACCTACGGCTGTCTGCATGTTGCCACCAAGTGAGGAATGAGAAAACTTCCATGTAAAGGATTTTGAGATTGTGGCTGCTATAGGTATAGCAATTGCCGTGCTATTAGGCAGCCCTCAGCATTGTACATCTCAAGCTTATAACGTTAGCATACTTTGTGAGGGTTCGTATTTTCATAGTCCTCTTTTCTCTTAGGATTTCTTTTGTCCGGGGTCCAAAGCTCTGCATGGAGGGAAAGCTGTGTGCCTTCACACTGAACGTTTAGTTAATGTACTTAGTTAATGTTGATGTTTGTGAAGATGTCCAGGGGCACAAGGCAGGGACACAACGCCTTACACCAGGAATATGCAGCTTTTAAGATTTTCTTCCCTAGGATTAAGGAACCCTTTGAAAACAGCATACCCAGACCAAAGCCTGGTTTTGTCTTGCAAGGTTTCATCTATGCACGTAAATTATGTTTTCCTATCTATGGGTATTTACTTAATCTGGTTCTGAAATGGGGAAAAAAAAGTCTGTGTTTCTGCCTTGGGTATCAGAAAAGTCAGGTGAGTTGCTTTATTTCCCTGAGATGCATTCATGAAGGGAAAGGTGATAAATTAGCCCCCGTCACTATGAAGCCTTTGTTGGAATGGGTGGGGGTGCAGACAGAGCCCCTTCCTCCGGGTACTATACTGCCATCTGCTGGGAAATGGGAGTAGTATGAAAAGCTAGGACAACTATATTGTAACCAGTGCCCCCTGGCATTGTGTGGTGCACAGCCTGCAGATAATGACACTGAAGCCCTGGGGAGCAGCCCTTTGTGGAGTTGTTGTGACGACTAAACAGGATGGTGAATATGAAACTAGGTATGAGCCGCAACATTTTATAAGTTGTTATACTGGAGCCACCCATCAGTTTTTGAGGTGTCAAGAAGGTGGCCACTTTCACTTTATATAAACAGCCAATATATAAAGCCTAGAGAAAGTATAGGAAAAGGCAAGTGATGGTAAGCCTGTATCTATATTTGGGGATGCCATTTTTCCCAAAGCAAATCGGGGTGAGTAGTTTACTGAACTGTATTTCTTCCTAGGGTATGTATTAAACTACAGGAATATTTTAAACTTAGTCAGTCATGCTAACTTTCACATAACACAAATGCATATGAATTTAAAAATATACATAATATTTTTTTAAAAGAACTTTACATTTTCTTTTTAAATTACAGATTACATTCAATGTCATTTTGAATTAGTTCAAGTGTACAATGTAGTGGTGGGACAGTCACATACTTTACACAGTGTCCCCTCTACATTTCCAGTACCCAGCTGGTACCACACATAGTTATTACAATATAATCAACTGTATTCCCTGTGCTGTACTTTATATCCCTATGATTATTTTGTAACTGCCAATTTGTACTTCTTAATCCCTCACCTTTTTTATCCGGTATCCCAAGAAAACATTTTATTCATCGAAGAGTCTCAATAAACTTGAGAGTAGACCTTGATAGCAAACAGCTCAATTAGTATCATCATTTATTCCCTAAGAGACATTTTCAGGGTATTTTGGGATAAGTTATTTTGGTTTTTTTGGTGCCCTCAAGTCTCAATTATTTCCAATAGGTTATAATTGACATTTTCCAGGAACAGTCAAGTAACTTCATTAGTTTCATTAAAATGCAAAGAAGTAGACCCTGTCTTGGGAAGACTAAATTATCTAATCTGTTTAAAGGATTCTCCATGCTTCTGCTGAAATTTTTAACCTTGGATAAATAGCCTCTGTTTAACTTCATGTCAGAGAGAGTCAAACTGAGCAGGAGAAAACTTTGGACTTTTTTCCCAGTATCACACGAGCGATTTAATTTCACATGTAACGTGAGGAAAAAGTAATGTTTCTGTAAGCTGACATGAATATTTTTGTTGTATTCTGGATGTAGAGGAAATATTGATATTGTCTTTAGATCTGCTCTGTTAAAGGCAATTTTAATTTTTTCTATAATGATGATGGTAAGTGGTCAGTTTGCTATAGGACCTGTAAGAGTTCAAAGCCAATTATTTATATTTGCCTAATTGGTTGATGCAACTAAATGGGGTAGATAGTG
The DNA here is from genome assembly GCA_004027735.1 of Carollia perspicillata. Classification (NCBI taxonomy): domain Eukaryota; kingdom Metazoa; phylum Chordata; class Mammalia; order Chiroptera; family Phyllostomidae; genus Carollia; species Carollia perspicillata. Next base: position 14,547 of record PVKM010030263.1, read on the forward strand.
CTGTTATTTCCAGTTTATGGATGGGGAAATTGAGGCACAAATGTTATGTCATTTGCTCAAAGTAAAAAATCCTAATAAGTGGATTCGCTACACAGAGAGGCAAATCAAATATCATCTCTGCTTAACAAAGACTCAGAATATTTATGGGGTAAAATTAATGAAAACAAGATTGTCAGTGACTTGTTTTTAAAACTTAAAGTGCTAAATACAATTTCCAAGTACAAAGTTACGTAGTTAAAATATTACAGATTTTATAGTTTAAGATTACATTCAGAGCTTTATAACCAGAAATACTTCTCAGAAGCCTTACTTTTCTACCGTATTTCACCGAACATGAAAAGAGCATCTGTAAACATAACAACCAGGGGAAGGGTCTGTGTAGATTTTCCTAAGAAGAGCTTTATGGAGATAAAATTCATAGAACATACATCGCACCTGTTTAAAGGGCAGACTCCCGTGGTTTCCCGCACTTTCCGAGTCGTGCCACCATCAGCACAGTCCATTCTAGGACATTTTTATCACCCCAGAAAGAAACAGCGTGCCCATTAGCAGCCATTCGTTACTTTCCAGAACCCTCCAGCCCTAAGCAACCACGAAAATTTACTTTCTGTCTTAATAGATTTGTATATTCTGGACATTTTATATAAATGGAATTATACAATATGTGATCTTTTGTGTGTGGCTTTTTTCAGTTAGCATAACATGTTTAAGCTTCATCCATGTTGTAGTCTGTATTAGTATTTCATTCCTTTTTATTGCCAAATAACATTCCATTGTATAGATAGACCACATTTTATGTATTCATTTATGTGTTTATTTGTCAGTGAGGGGCATTTGAGTTGTTGCCATGTTTTGGCTGTCACGAATAATTCTGCTGTGAACATTCATGTACAAGTTTTCTTGGGCACATATGTTTTAATTCTCTTGAACATATACTAGGAGTGGAATTGCTAGGCTGTATGGTAGCTCAGTGTTTCATCCTCTGAGGGTGTACCAGACTGGTTTCCACAGCAGCTGCACCGTTTTACATCTCCACCGGCAGTGTATGAAGGGTTCGACTTCTCTGCACCCTCGCCAACACTTGTTACTATTTGCCTTGTGGTTGTAGTCTAGTCCAGTATAATGTTGAATGAAAGTAGCAGGAGCATTATTCTTTGTCTTGCTCTTGATTTTAGGAGGAAAGGATTCACCATTATGTTATCTGTAGGTGTTTTGTATCAGATTGAGGACATTCTCTTTTATTTCTACATTTATTGACTATTTTCATCATGAAGCGGTATTGAATTTTGTCAAATGCTTCTGCATATATTGAGATGATCATGTGGTTTTTGACCTGTATTCTACTAATACAGTATATTATATTTATTGATTTTTAGATGTTGCATTTCTAAGATAAATCCCCCTTGGTTGCAAAATTCTTCTTATATGTTGCTGGATTCAGTTTGCTATCATTTTGTTGAGGATTTTTGCGCCTATATTTATAAGAGATAATAGTCTTTAGTTTTCTTTCCTTGTTATGTCTTTATCTGGTGTTGCTGTCAGTAATACTGGCTTTAAAATAAGGTCAAAGTGTCCCTTTGCATATGTTTATGTACCTGAGAAAAAGGGAAAAAACAAGTTTCCCTTTCACCACACTCTCCAGGACGTATTATTTCCCTCTTTCCCAGCTGCCGGATTCTCTCACCTAGAGTGTCTTAGTTCTATGTTAAGCTTTTTTCACAGTTCTCTTTTGTCAGAGCACAGGTATGCATTGGCAGAGATGCTCCACTTCAAGCAGAGAAGGATACATTATTCATTTCTGACTTCTCTTTATGTGCACTGGTACTAGGCATACCATTACTAGAATCACACCAGTCATTCAAGTGTCAAATGGAGAGTCACGTGACCAGGATAAAGTCCTTGTGGAAATTAATAGCTGTAAAGTAGCTCTGACTGTTTTTCCTGTAGAAGTTCCAATTGAATGTACAAATTTTGGATACTTCTTGAGGTTTTGTTGTTCCTTCACAAAGAAATCTATGAGTTCTTAATAAGTGTAAATATGTTTATTGAAAAGGTAATAAACATTCAGTGAAATTAAATGTAATTTCCATGGGACATAATAACAATGACAATAGTAGTTAAGGTATTTGTATACTTACACTGGCTAAACCATTTACAAATTCAGCATTCAGGTTTTCTGGCCAAATGAGCAGTCTTACTGTGAAACCTGAAACCCTCAGTTCCAGATAGAAGACAAAGGTTTTAGAAAGAGAAGTAAGGCAACTGTTGTCAGTCACGATGGAAGATTGTAATCCACTCAGCAAGTCTCTCGTGGATGAGTTCACAAGTGGAGGTTAAAATAGCGCAGTTAAAATGTTTAGTAATTTTAATTTTTAAAGTGCTTGGCATTTATTAATTCAAAGCACAGTGTACCTACAATAGTTTAAGCACTGCTCTCCAAAATCCAAATACAATTAAGATACTCTAAGCCTCAGTAGCTGAGAGAAAGTATAATGCCAGAGTTTTATAGAATTATCCCCCCGCCACCCTTTATTTTTGGTCAGACCAATCTTAATTGTGTGGAAAAATGAGTGTGTGTGTGTGTGTGTAAAAATTTGGATACCATTGCATATTCAAGTAATTCCACCAGAAATGTATGAATTGTGGAAATTAGCCCTGTATATGAGCATATAGGCACACAAAAGAGACAATGTTCTATTTGATGTTTTCTGGAGGTGCCGTTGTGAAGGAACTGATAGACTTACCCTTTTAGACTTAGAAAATGTTTATGTTCAATGTGAGTTGGTGGAATATAGATGGAAACTCTCCTACAGGCATTAC
>PVKM010030264.1:0-17370 GCA_004027735.1 Carollia perspicillata
AAAGAGATAGAACGCATGAAGGGTTCCAATGTGGGAAACTAAAGCCTCACAACCTCTGGCCCTAAAAGCACGCGGGGGTTCCAGTAGTGGGAGGAACTCCGAGTCCCACAGGAGAGTTTGCAGGAAAGACCCATGGGGTCCTAGAACATACGCAAACCCACCCACCCAAGAATCAGCACCAGAAGGGTCCAATTTGCTGTGGGTAGTGGAGGAAGTGACTGAACGTGGGGCAAGAACCAAGCAAGCAGCATTGTTCCCTCTATGACCTTCCCCCCACAGTGCCACAGTGCAGCAACGTGGGTTGCTCCACCCTGGCGAATACCTAAGGCTCTGCCCTTACAACGTAACAGGTGTGCTGAGACAGAAAACTATGGCCCAAATGAAAGAACAGATCCAAATTCCAGGAAAAGAACTAATCACCAAGGAGATAGACAACCTATCAGATGCAGAATTCAAAACACTGGTAATCAACATGCTAACAGAAATGGTTCAGTATGGTCAGAAAATAGAGGAAAAAGTGAAGGCCATGCAAAGTGAAATAAAGGAAAATATACAGGGAACCAACAGTGAAGGCAGGGAAACTGGGACTCACATCGGTGAGTTGGAACAGAAGGAAGAAATAAACATTCAACCAGAACAGAGTAAAGAAGCAAGAATTCAAAAAAATGAGGAGAGGCTTAGGAACCTCTGGGAAAACTTTAAACATTCCAACATCCAAATAATAGAGGTGTCAGAAGGAGAAGAAGAGCAAGAAATTGAAAACTTATTTGAAAAAATAATGAAGGGAAAATTCCCCATGCTGGCAAAGGAAACAGACTTTTAAGTCCAGGTAGCTCAAAGAAATTGGACCCAAGGAGGAACACACCAAGACACATCATAATTACATTACCCAAGATTAAAGAGAAGGAGAGAATCTGAAAAGCAGCAAGAGAAAAGAGAAGAGTTACCTGCATAGGAGTTACCATGCAGGTAACTATCAGCTGATTTTTCAAAAGAAACCTTGCAGGCAAGAAGGGTCTGGAAAGAAGTATTCAAAGTCATGAAAGGCAAGGACCTACATCCAAGACTGCTCTCTCCAGCAAAGCCATCAGTTAGAATGGAAGGGCAGATAAAATGCTTTCCAGATAAGGTCAAGTTAAAGGAGTTCATCATTACCAAGTCCTTATTGTATGAAATGTTCAAGGGATATATCTAAAATAAAGAAGATGATGAAAACTATGACCAGAGGGGAGAGGGGAGGGGATTTCAGGGGGAAAGGGGAAGGATTTGCAGGAACAAGTATAAAGGACACCTGGACAAAAACAAGGTGGGGTAGAAACAGGAGGGAGGTGGGGAGGGCTGAGGGGATCGGCTGGGCTGAGAGTAAAAGGCAGAAAACTGTACTTGAACAATTAAAATAAAACAACTTAAAAATTTACGAACAGTAAAATAACAACAAACTCACAACTATCAACAACTATGAACATAAAAAACAAGAACTAAAACTAAGCAAACAACTAGAACAGGAAAAGAATCATTGGAGATCACGTGGAGGGTTATCAGTTGGAGAGTAGAAGAGGGGAGAATGGGGTAAAAGGTATAGGGAATAAGAAGCATAATTGGGAGGTACAAAATAGACAGGAGGCAGTTAAGAATAGCATCAGAAATGGAGAACCCAAAGAACTTGTATCATGGCCCAAAGACATGAACTAAGGGAGGGAGGTGCAGGGTGGAGGGGGATAAAGGGAAGAAAAAATGGGACAACTGTAATAGCATAATCAATAAAGTATACTTAAAATGCTAACGAAGCAAATACAGAAGTATGTTAACATCTATTTTTAAATTAGTGGTGGATATGTGTTATAATTCAGAATAGTTTCATCCCCCTAAAAATATTCTGTGTTGCTGTTTATCACTCTACCCACAACCCCTGGCAGCCAATGATCCTTTCACTGTCTCTATAGTTTTACCTTTTTCAGAATATCATATAGTCGAAGCATACAGTATGTAGTCTTTTCAGATTAACTTCTTGCACTTGGTAACATGCCTTTAATGTTCCTCCGTGTCTTTTCATGCCCTAATAGCACATTTCTTTTAAGTGCTGAATAAATTTCCATTGTTTGCGCTTATCACCGTTTATACATTTGCCTACTGAAGGACATCTTGGTTGCCTCCAGGTTTGTGACATTATGAATAAAGCTGCTATAAACACCCAGATGCAGGTTTTCATGTGCACATAAGATTTCAGCTCATTTGGGTAAGTACCAAGAAGCACAATTGCTGAGTCATATGGTAAGAATATGCTTCATTGTGTAAGAAACTGCCAAACTGCCTTCTAAAGTGGCTGTAGCATTTTGCATTCCCACCAGCAACGAATGAGAGATTTCCTGTTGCTCCACACCTTGGCCACCACTGGTGTTGTCAGTATTTTGGATTTGAGCCATACTAAGAGATGTACAGTGGCATCTTGTTGTTTCAGTTTGCAATTCCTTAATGAAATGATGTGGAGCACCTTTTTATATACTTATTTGCATCTTCTTTTTAAGCAGGTTTGATGAATTCCAATTAATATCATTACTCCTGGTAGGTCAAAAGTTGAAAGAGCAACTATTTTAAAAATGTAATTGTTTATTGTTTAGATTGCCATAAATAGTGTTGTCTGGGCTCATTAACAGAGGTTTTAGGCTTTAAGTGCTTTGTTGTGCTTTGTTTTCTCCAGGAGACATCAGATTCAGACTAATATAAATAAACCTTGCTGGAACAGGGCAAGGCCACGTTAATGGTGGCAGATGAGGACTGTAGAAGGCAGCCATGACCAGGGGTCAACCCAGGCCTAGTAATCCCCAAATGAGCAGCCACGTAGGGTTGATTATAAAAATTAGTTAAAAGCTGAAAAGTAGAGTCAATTCCCAATTTTTGAAAACCTGGTTCAGAGCTGACTTTTCCAACCCATTCGTAGATAGAGAGCTGCTGGGTGGGGATGCGGTGTCACATCTGTGTGATTGCATCATGACAGGACTTCTGTTTTATTAACCGATAAGAAGCTCGAAAATATTGTTAGGAGGGATTTGATACAGTGATCGTAAATGAGGGCAAAATTTTAAAGTAATTGATTAAACATGTGAGTAAATATGTACTCATTTTTGAAGTTTTCAGAACTGACCATGTGATGGAAAGGGCAATAGAAATAAAGATGACTAAAAAATAATCAAATTTAACATTTTTTGTTAGGTTAAATGTTAATTATTACTGTTATTATTATATTGATTATTGCTCTTTGCAGGTTTGAAATGCTAGTCATCTGATTGGCATTAGTAAATTTAAGGGTGTAGACAAGCCTGGTTATACAGGCATATGGGATAGCTATTTTAAGATCATTTCAATGTCAATGTGTGACTTCTGTGAATGGGTGGATAATGTAGGAAAAGTGATCAGACTTATCACTATCAAAGTATTCAATACATTAATATTCTTTAATTTGGAACATCACCAAGTTTTTGGCTTCTAAAAACAAAATAAATACCTTTATAAAAAATCTTTAAAAAAAGTTACACAAAAGTAACTATTACAAAAGTAATAGGAATTAGAAATTCTTAAAATCATTCTTAGTAAATTTGAAATAATGAGTTTCTCTTAATAAGATCACAGTCCAATTTCATTTAAATTTAATTTAAATTATATTTACAGTACTTAAAGACAAGGATAATTTTAGGGTTAGGCTAAGGAGTAGAAGAGAGATTACATGTAAATTTATATGAATATGTTTATACATAAAAGATGGCTTAGTGCAATTAAACTGGTATATATATATGCTGCATTTTATTATAATGACTCTGTATAATTAGAGAGATATGTAATTACTAAATTTGGACCTATCAGTAAAACAGTAATGCTTGATTAAAGGAAAGAAGCATTAGTTATAAGTTGGTTCCAATTACACTAACAAGAGGAAAAAAGCTAATTTTTTAAGTTAGCTAGTGGTGATGTTCATAATCCCTCACACAAATGGGTAGTACTACCATGAATTTCCTTCTGATTTGAATTATCAAATAAATAATACAGAAATGAACCATGAGAGATGAGAATAGCTTTTGTCCCTAAAAATCTTCCCACACTGCGTTAGTGCTGTTGCAACTATTGCTGGTAAAGAAGCCATTTGTAATGTTTTCTTTTTCATCTTGTTATAAAAAATATCCTTTACAGGCAGTAGTAAAAATAGATAAATTCTTCACTTCTGGGAAGATGGAGCAGATTTGCTTCTCCCTATTCCTCCTAAGTACAGCTAGAAATCCTGGACATTATATATAAAACAAATGTAAAAAGATAGACCGGCTGTGGACCCCGAGACCCAGGGAACTGCATGGTGGTGAGTTCTCTGGGTTTTCTTTTGGTCTCATACATTCCAGACTTTCAGCTGAAGACGTGAGCCACCTGGAAATGCTAATGGATGCAGACAAAGAAGAACAAAATAAAAAACCCTGAAGAAAAGCCTGCTATTTCTAGGCAAAGGACCAGGGAAGTGGTAGCCTAGCAAGAGAGAAAACTTCTGGACAAACTTCACAGAAAAACTGCGGCCCCACACCTACCCATACCAGCAAAGGCCCAAAGGACAGCCTAGGCCACCCCCCAACCCTATGCCCCCAGACTCGAATGAAATGTTAAGTACACTTAGTGTAGTGATTATTTCTTAATATATACATATATCAAATAATTATGTCATAGGCCTTAAACTAACACAGTATTGTATGCCAATTACATCTCAATTTACAAGAATGCAGGAGATAGAGAAACATGCTAAATGACCCAAAAAGTCAATCAATCAAGTCCATAAAATAAGAAAACCTATACTCAAATGACAAGCTTTATTCAATAAATACACAGCCTGGGGAAAAACATGGAAATAGGAAAATATTATAAATTTTAAAAAGACTTAAAGAGACCTATCACCCAGATTCAGTATGTGAGACTTATTTGGATCTTGTTTCAAACAAATTAACTGTGGAAAATAAGTTTAGGGACAATTGGGCAATATTGAACACAGATTGGGTTTCAGGAAATATTAAGAGATTATTGTTAATTTCATTATATGTGTTATAATGGTGTTGCAATTATGTCTTTTAAAGCTTCATCTGTGGAGACACATTCTGATGTATTTATGGGTGAAATTATATGAAATTATGCTGTAGCCAAATTTTTGGATTGGCTTTAAAATAACCCAATGTAAAAATAAAAACAGAGAGGGGTAGGGAGTAGATAAAAGAAAAATGACCAGCTGTTGATAGTGCTGAAGTTGTGTGACATGTGCACACATTGTATTGCTTTCTCCGTTTTTATGTAAGTTTGAAAATTACTGTAAAACACTTTTGTTTTACACACACACACACATAAAGAAACGGCTGAGAAGGGAATTCAGATTTCTACTCCTCTTGGCTGTAATGAAGTAGCCCTTCTCTCCACCTTCCCCTCCAGGAGTGATGTCGGAGGGAGTAAGTTAAAACACAGGGCTTGCCTGGCTGGTGTGGCTCAGTGTATTGAGCACCGGACTGGAAACCGAAGGATCACTGGTTCGGTTCCCAGCCAGGGCACATGCCTGGGTTTTGGGCCAGGTCCCTGGTGGGGGGTGCATGAGAGGCAACCACACACTGATGTTTCTCCCCCTGTCTTTCTCCCTCCCTTCCCTTCTCTAAAAAACACACAAGGCTTTAAAAAAATCCAGATTTTAATTAAAAAATCACTTACCATATCAAGAACCAGGAAGATCTCAAATTGAGTGAAAAAAAGACAATCGACAGATGCCAAGACTGAGATGACAGAGCTGTTAGAATTAACTGGCAAAGATTTTAAAGCAGCCATCATAAAAATGCTTCAGTGAATGATTAGGGACACCCTCGAAACACATGAAAAAAAAAACAGGAAGTCTCAACCATTAGTAGTAGAATGAGTTAATATGGAAATACCAGCTCCTCTGCTTACAAGGAGTTGTGATAAAAGCCGTGGGAGAGGAGAAAGAGAGTGGTGGAGCTTGCTTAAGTTAGATAACTGCTTCACTCATATCAGGGTAGAGAGGCATTGGCGACAAAACAGAGAGCACCAGTTTAAAGTAAAGACAGCGCAGAGCACCATCCCCGTGGTTGGGATTAAGAGTCTAGCATTGACAATGATTAAGCTTTTGAGGAGGTAGGTATTGCAGGTGTTAGATACTATTATTGGCGAGCCTTGTCTTATAGCAGCATTGTGTACCAAAAATAATAGAAAAATTAGAGATATTAGGGTCGATATTGTCGAGTAGGTATAGTAAAGAAGTAGGGCCCCTATAAGAAATAATAAAGGTATAATGACCACTCTGCATCTCCGTGGTTGTTAAGTTGATTATGGCTAAGTTCTGTAGCGGGTGGGGGGGCACTCTGGTCCATGCTGTTTTCTGCCACCTTCCACAATCCTGCCAGGCCATTGGTCACTGGCCTCCCTCCCTGCAGCATTCACTGCTGCTGCTGCTCAGCCTTTCATGGCCTCTGGCTTATAAAGCCAGCGCCACTTTTGCTGATGGTGTCCCCTCATCATTGCCGAGAGGTTCCTCCTGGTTCTTAGAGCCTCCACCAGTCACTTCTGAGGTTCTCCAGGAGGGCTAGGCACGTTGCAGACTGGACACCCCAGTCACCACGTCCTCATGACGGCTGTGGGCTTGCTGACAACAAGCAAGTCACTCAGGATGTAGGCACAGATCTCCTCTGTTCTCAGAGTCCCGAAATGTCTTGAAGGTTTGTATGTCCTGCCATTCTGCTGAACTGTGGTAAGGAATCATAACTACTAATCAATGTACAAACAGCAGAATGGCCACTGGCGTAATTTCACGTGAAATTGTGCTACTGCTGGTATCAGTGCATGAGGCTACTTTGGCTGGAAGCGGAGTCAGATCACAGGACTGAGTTTAAGTGAGACAGACAATTCAGACAGGAACCTGAAGTTTGTGAATCCAAGTGATTATGGTGATGCACCGGCGTTCGGAGCATTAAAACAAGAATACATATCCCCAGCCAGGTAGCTCAGCTGGTTAGAGCATTGATCTGCTATAGTCTAGGTTGTGGGTTTGATCCCCAGTCAGGGCAGGTACCAGAATTGGCGAATGAATGCACAAATAAGCAGAACAACAAATCAACGTCTCTCTCTTTCCCCCGCCCTCTAAAAATTAGTAAATAAAAATTGAAAAAAAAGAATAAACAGTCCTGGTTCCTTGGTTAATAATTTTAAGACCATTTGTAGTTGGACACATAACATTTGAGCTTTTAGAATTGCATGTGATACAGGATTTTTATTGTACTGGAAAAATTAGGATATAGATAGAAACTGGGTTGAACTCAGATGATGCATTTTAATCATTGAGCATATCTGGTTTTATTAGCAGTTTGCCCCACTAAAATGTTTTAATCTGACTTCAAATCTTATACCCTTTTGTCCATATAAATTCCCAAACGAATTTCCTGCTGTTTTGGGGCTACTTCTTGTCATCAGATTTAGATTGCATTGATGATACATGGACATTTGCCATACAATGTCTTTATTATTTTATCTGGGAGTTTTCTCATGCTTTGAGGTCACCCAGTGAAAATGTGGGAATCCGGGCCTATGCAGTTGTCACATCAGTGGGGTAATTTTATTTGAATGGATTAATTGCTTGAAGCTTCAGAGTCTTCCAATCTGACTCTACTCAACACAGGCTAGTCAATTATCCTGATTAGGAGAAGAAAATAGTAAAACAAGGTCCATCCTATTTCCCGTTTAGAAAATAAGGGGGCTGTGTCCTCGGCAGTCCCAGCGCTGTGGCTGTTGCACTTGGGACGGGACAGGCAGTGCCTGCAACACACGCAATGCCACCGATTATGTTTTGAGCAGACGAGCCTGATTTAAGTGTGCCAAGTTCCTCTCACTACTCATCTTCTCGACTGTATTCCCGTGTTGGATTAACAATGCTTAAAAAATAATTTGTAATTAATTTTGTATGTCACATTGTCAGCTATCAGTGAATTATCCAATCATACTGGGGTGCTTCTGTCATTGGACCAGGAATCGGAAGGTAGTATCCAATTACAGGGCATCTGGAAAGCCCTGGCCGGAAGGGGTTTTTAGGCCCTTTGTTTAGAAATCACACTTTCTATGATCCTATACATGTTAGGAATACCTGTCCACTTTCCCCTCAGTACCCACAAAGAAGTGAGAGCATTGTGATTGGATGACACATTGGGTCTACAACTTCTGATTGGATGTCACGTTGGATCTACAACTTCCGATCTGCAGAAAGCAACAAAGGAGGTTAAGACGCCGCAGTATCACTGACTGATTATGTTCACAAAGGCTCAGCGACAGGTCACTGGCCATCTGTCAGCAGCGCCCAGGGAGCCACCCTGATCTGCGGGGCAGAAGCCTTGGGGTGACTGAGAATCACACAGGCAGGCAGAGAGTAGTGTGGGCTTGCATACCTCTTGGCATGCATTTCACAGCAAAATCAAGAAAGAGTGAGACCCTGTCTCTAGGAACCCATAGTTGCATCTTACCGTAATCATAAAGTCAAGGACGCTCAGACTCAGAGAAGAAGGTAGCCCTTAGTTTCTCAGATACAAGAGCCTTTATCTGGAGAATGCCTATAAAACATAAACATTCTGGAGAGCTTTTTTGCAACAACTATTACAATATTTATGTCTGCAAGCTTTTTGAACTGGCAATTCCACTTCTAGAAATTTCTATGAAATTTTTGACATGTGTGCAAGAGACACATACAAAGATATTTATTGCATCACTGCCGGAATAGCCAAAATTGGGAATAATCATCAATGGAGAAATGTTTAAGAAGTGTGACATCCATCCAACAGGATTTGAAGCTACTATGAAAAACAATAAGAACTGACACAGATATATTTTCAAGACATAGCATTAAGTGGAAAAATTACAGAAGAGTTTAGCTCTGTGAGTGGCCTTGTGGAAGATTTCACTTTCTGTATTATCGATTTCTGTATTGCTCTGGTTTTTTCCTCTCTGAGATACTTTGTTTTGCATTTAAAATGTATTTAAATAGGAAATGTACACATAATAAAAAGTATATATGAGGATGCAATGAGATTTACATAACCCCTTGCACAGATAGGCCATGGTGTGATGCTCGCTAAATGTAAGCTCTGCAATATCAGTAAACATCTAGGGGCCATAAGATACCTCTTGAGCTTCTTGCAGAAAACCACAGCACCTCAGTGAAGAGAGCCAGTGGAAAAGTTTCTTCAGCAGCTTTTCCGCCCTCTGACTGTCCTTACATAGTAATTTCAAGTTTCCTGTTTAAGGAAGGTGAACTGCTGATACCATCATTAGTCTTGCTGGTCATTTTTGCCAGACAGCTGATTGGTGGATATCAGATGCTGGTAAAGGAAGATGAGCGATGTTCTCCGGGAAGCACTGATCTTACCTATAGTCCCACCTTACTGCCCCTTTCACAGATACCTCGGGTCTTCATGACCACCTGCCATAATGTGACAAGACTCTAGTAGGCTGGGTAGGTCTCTTTTTAAGGAACTCAGATCTCTTCTCCAAATACGAATCGCAAGACAGGGAAGGGAAGGAACATATTTCACAATTGCAAAAGGATTCTGCTTTACTAGATCTCTGGAGTTCCCTTCAACAGAGGCTCTCTGGTTCATTTGAGAAAGGATTCACTTTATAAAAATTGAAAAATTGACAATAAAGCCAAATATGCTCAACTTCTCAGAAACATTTATCACATAGAGCAGGAAATACTTCTATTAACTGGGACTATCTAAGATTGACAAGACTAATAAACAGCAAGACCTTCAGTAGTTGCAGGAGAAACATGTGACTCTTTGGAGTCCTGGTAAGACGTGGGAACTTCCTAAGCTCTGCTGTAAGGCCCTGGAGAATGATGGAGAGGTCGGTCCTGGTCTCGGTGTTGTACTAACTTCTCTGCAGCCTGGTATGAGTTGCTTCACTTCTTTTCCATTTCCTCGTTAGCAGTGATGGAGAAATATTTTTCTCCCTGAATTATATTTGAGGTTCAAATGAGATCACGTATCATCTTCCAAATCTTAAAAATATAGTATGAAACTACAATAATTAAAATAATTTTTCATGGAGAAGAAAAGAAAGCTGAATTAAACAAAATAGAATGTTGGCATAGATTCAAAACAGATGAGAATGAATTTTCTGATAAAGGTGGCATATTTATGCAGTGAGAAATCAGATGAATTTTTAAATAAATGAATTTAACAAGAAGCTGGCCCCTGGGTGGGCATGGGGAACAGTGCTGAATTCCTATCTCATTACTCATACAAAACTGATGTTAAATGGATCATTAAACCTAAAAAAAAAAAGAAAATATATAACTACAAAGCGAAAATTTGAGTGAAATTTTTATAATGTTATATTAGAGAAGCCTTGTGTAATCAGAATGTAAAGCCTGGAAGTCACAAAATATCAAATAAATGTTTAAAACTTTTTCATGGCAAAAGAAAAAAAACCCACACTAAGCAGTGTCAGAAAATAAATTGGGAAGCTTTTTGTCATAAAGGCTAATGTTCTTAATTAACAAGGGAGGTATATATTGATAAGAATAAAGAAAATGTATATCTATGAGAAAAAGATTTGACCAGGCAGTGTGAAATACAAATGGTCATAAACCAATGAAAAAGATTCAACATCACTTGTAACAAGAAATGCATTTAAAAACATAATTAAGTTGACAAAAATGTAAAATTCTGGTAGCATTTAGAGTTAGTGAGATTTGGGTTAAAAGATACTCTTATACATCCCTAATGAGAATATACGTGAATCAGGGCAATTTTCTAATCTTTCCAAGGGATCATTGGAAACATATATCCCATTTTTAAATGCACAAACCTGATCCAGCATTTATTTCACTGCTAGAAATTTGCTCTACGGATATTGTTCCAGTGTGAGCTAAGATATATGTGCAAGAATATTCACAGCAGCGCATTTTTGTAAGAGCAAAAAACTGGTAACATTCTAAACATCCACTAACTGGTGGTTATATAACTCATGTTACATACGTATAGTAGAATAATACTTAGCTGACAAATCAGTTAGTTGAAAATGTGTATGCTCGGTTTCCAAACACCATTCTCCATTAAAAAGAACCAGTACTCCTTCGAGGAAAGGCTGATTCCAGGGCTGTCACACAGGAAGTGTAAGATGACCATGGAGCGTCTTGCACCAGAACGTAAGGAAGTACTCAAAGAGCCATGGGGACATGTCAAAGGGACACAGGTGTCAGCTTGTGTTGACTTTCCTCGGCCCTCTGAAATTAAAGTGAGCATGAAAAAAATACATCAAAGAACAGCACTGGATGACAACTCACTGAATAAAATAAGAATCTAAGAGTTTATACTACTATAACAAAACCATAGAAATAAATAGCAGAGAAGGGAAAGCCATTCTTTATAGCAGAATACCAGCTTAAAAAGAATCAACTTCTTTATAGTAGAACACCAACTATGAGAAATGACCGAGTTAGAAAATCATCAATGGATGCAGAAAAAAGTGGATAAAAATTTGATGAGGAATTGGATATTCACGTAATTCACCATGATTACAAAGGAAATATAGTAATTTTACAAGTGGAGGAATTTGGCAGATGTCCTCCTAAGTGATCCAAGTGTATGGCACCGGTAATGGGTGAGAGAGAATGAACATGTGCTTCCTGAGATGATGTGCTGGGAAGGATACAACATCCGGTCCGATCGTTGGCGTGTGCTCTTTAAAAATGTCGAGGAAGACAAAGGAAGGCTGAAAAATTGTTTCCAGATTAAAGGAGAATAAAGAGATAAGAAAATTAAATGCAATACTTTAGGTGATCCTTAATTGGATCCTGGACCAGAAGAAAATAGCTATAAAGGATATTACTGGAATGACTGACGAAATTTAAGCATGGACTATGAGTCAGGTAATAGTTTTGTATCAATGTTAAATCTCCTGATTTTCATACTATGTAAAAGGCAGTGTTATTCTTAGCAAATGAACACTGTGGTAATTAGGGATGAGAAGTACAATGTCTCTAATGCACTCTAAGATGGTTCAGAAGAAATAATATGCAGATGGATACACAGAGAAAATAATAAAGCAAAAGGAGTGATCTGTAAATAGTTGGTGAACCTGGGTCATGGTTGTACAAGAGCTCCTTTTATTGTTCTTGCCAGTTTTCTGTAGGTTTGAAGTTACATCATCATTAATATGTATGCTGGCATCGAAAGAGCTCCAAAATGGATTATGCCGTGATAAAGAGAGGGTGCAAAGCCATGTGTCTGTTGTGTTGCTTTAAACCGTTATTCCTTCCTTGCCCTTTCAAAGGGCATGCAAGAAGTGTTTGACAATATTGGCTCTTGGGGGACAGACTAGGAATCAAGACAGAAAGAGAAGTTACTTTTCATCTTGTCATTCTTAACTTTGTGATTTTTTTCCTCCCCTCTGGTAGAAGATGTTCAATATATGTTGATCTACTTTCTTCTTTCCCTTATTCCTAATAAAATTCAAATGCCCCTGCAAGGGGTCCCACTGATAGAAAGAGGCATGAATGTGGAGACTGAGGCCCAAGGGAGAGAGGAGCTGAGTGTGATGCTCCTCTATCCCCTGAGGCAAGAAGAGGCATGGTCCAGACACCAAAACCCAATTTTGGTGATCTGGCAGCCCTAAGAGTCACTGGCAGCCTCATGCAGAAAGGTGAAGTTGGAACTGGCAGGTAGGTGGGACAAAGGCCCCTGACAAGGGGAAGTGCTGACAGTGAGCAGCCTGGGCTCAGGATGGATTGGGTCTGACCTTGAATTGCAGCACGGGTCAAGGATTTTGCATCAAGTTGCCAACCCCACTGGCTACGTGGCCTCTTCCACCCCTCCTCTCTCTTGACTGTGCACTGGTTTTCCCCCTTTCTCTCTGTTCCTCATTCTTGGCAAGGCCTCTGAAATCTCATGATTAGCAGTCCTTCCCGCCCTGGCTAGCTCAGCCCGTGTTATTCTAGAGCTGCTGACCCCCACAGTCCCAGTTTGGAAGTCGTTTGGTCATTTCTGACCTCTGACTCCTCAGCGTGAAAAATCCAGGCCAGCCCAGCCGTCTGGCCACACCTTAGCAGTTTTCTAGAAATGATGGCTAAGAAGTCAAATTAAAATAGCCAAACTACAGAACAAAAGTGACTGTGTATCAGTGGTTGCTAGGAACTGTGGGGGGGTGGGGGTCAGTAGGTGGGGAAGGGAACTGATGGCAAGAGTACATGAGGGAACTGTTTGGAGTGATAGAACCTATATGCAATTGTAAAATAACTCATTAAGTTGTACATTTAGAATTGGTAACTTTTATTTTGTGAAAGTTGTACATATATAAGCCTGCTTTTTTTAAATGACCAAAATGGAGTAGAGACATTAACTATGTATGTAAATCACCTGACACCCTCTGGTAATAAAATGAGTAGGGGTCTACAGTTATATCCCCTCAGAAGCACCGGAGAAGAACAACAATGTTTTTAGGGACAAATATGGTCCACCCATTTTTCTACCTTCTAAAGGGAAGCATACTTTATGTGAAATCACTACAGCTCCCTTTTTCTTACAGAGGGTGGTGGCTGGACAGGGACAGAGAAAGAAGTTAGACAAGGCATAGATGGCCCGTTCAACTCAGAGCTTGCTTACGCAGAGGGGTGACCCTCAAGGGGTCACAAGGTCTGGAGAAGGTCCTGTCAGCCTGAGAAGCCACAGCTTGTGAACGGTGTGGGTGGGCCACCAGAAGGAAACCGGGGCAGGCATCGGGACTCAGCCGAAGGCTTTAGGAATCAGAGTGGAAGAGGGGCTGCGGTGCCCCCGCAGAGCCCCTGGCTGCACGGGCCCTTCCGGAACCGGAAGTCGGGGCTTGTGGCTGAGGAGAGCTGGCTTTTCTGCATGAGGAATCGGGAGGGATCTAGTTCTTCGCTCAAGAGCAGAAGCTCCAAGAACTGTGCAGCGGGCGGCGGGGCGGCGGGAGGACTGGGTGGGATTTTGGACCCAGGTGGTAGAAATGGAAACTTCTGAAGAGAAGTTCTCTGATGGTTCATTTAAAATTGCCTACAGCACTGTGATGTGAATGCCTCCATCTCTGCAAATCTTTGGTGAATTCTGTGAAGTACCAAGTCCTTCTGTGAATGATCTTTCGGATGAATTTGAGGGAAAGGGGTGACTCCCACGCGGGCCAAAGAACCAGATCCACAAGCCCAGGATAGCAAAATAACCCATCCACTAATCAAATTCCTCAAATAATTATAAAGTTCCTACTGTGTGGCCATAAATGTTTGTTGCTGTGATGATGATGATGAGGAGGAGGAGGTTGTGGCCTGCACCCAAGCAAATGATGCAAGGACAGAGAGAGACAGAATAGGCAAAATAGGGAAGCTAATGGTAGTGGGACAGGCAACCAATAAACAATAAACTAATATTGTATTAAAATCATTGATGGCCCCCTTTCCACAGCTGCCATTAATGTGTTGGGTCCTTCCAAGGAAGTTATGGCTGCTTTGGGGAGAGACCCTCTTTATCCAGCAGCCAGCACCAGGCCTGAGAGCCACGGGCCCAGCATTTGCCTGCACCTGGGCATCCATCTCTGGAGTAGCCTGTACCTTCTGGTCCTCAGACCTCAGACAATGAGGTGACAGTCACAAAAGATAAGCTCAAAGCCCTCTTTACAGCAGCAGGTGTAAATGTTGAACCTTTGCAGATGCCCTGGTCTATGTCAACATTGGGAGGAGCCTCATCTACAAGGTAAGGGCTGGTGGCCCTGCCCAGCAAGAGATCCTGCCCCTTCCAGCACCAGCACAGGGGTCCTTGGTGGGGAGGGGGCCGGAGGGGAGGGAGAAGAGAGTGGAGGCACAGAACGAAGAATCTGAGGGGTTTGATGATGATGTGGGCTTAGGTCTCTTTGACTAAATCTCTTTGGAACATGTTCAATAAAAAGCCGAACTCTTTCAAAGAAATTGGTGATACCTAATACGCACCTAATATCTGATATGCACTAGATTACCCAGTGCGTATCCACAGGCTCCCTCCACCTCCACAAAGGGGTGGGCGGAGGCCCTTTAGTAACTTCTTCCTTTTCCATTTGAATTTACTGGAATAGAAACATGTGTACATAAACAGAGGGGAGAATGTAAGCTATCATTTCCCCCCCGCAATCTATCATTTCTCCAGGGAGGTTACTAAGCACCCCAAATCCTCAGCTTTCAATGTTTCACTCAAGGTTTGAGGCGTGATGACCTGGCTGGTCCTCTAAAGTTTCCTGGTGCCTCTGAAGTTTCACCATTGGTCCAGGTCTCATTCACAGAGACAAAAACTAGCCTCATTTTCTTCCCTTGAAAGGGAAGAAGCCCTAAGGGGTCTGGACCGAAGTTTATTCCCGCCATCAGCCTCCACCAGTCCACTCCTATCTCCCACCAGCTTCCTTAGAGGAAAGGTGGGGTTTTTTTGGTGTCTTCCAACTAAATGAGCTTACTAACTTTTCTGGCAGAAGAAATCTTGTTTTTTTTGAAGGAGCAGTCTGACTTGCAAAGTCTTCTCTCTGCAGGGCTGGGATAAAAAAAAAAAAAAAACTTGGAAGGCTAATGAACGAGTTGCTGAAATGACTGAATCAGAGCTGACTCCAGGGGCTGGGGGATTGGAGAAATCCTCCCTATCTTGAGTGGTCTGTTTTATTGCCTTTCTATCTTTTAAGCTGGCTTCTCTTACTATGACTCATCTTGCAGATTCTTCAGAAAACAATCCTCTCCTCACTCATAGGAGTTCAGTGTTGATTTGCCTGGATGTTGTTAGGTGAGAGAGCAGGGTTTTTTTCAAATAATGACGCAAAAGGCCGAGTAAGTGGATAGATATTTTTTATTTACCCTGGGAAGAAGATTTCATTTTAAAATGAATGCTTCAAAACTTTATCCTTATCACAAATACTTTACTGCCTCTATTGCAGAACTAATTAGCACCAGTCTTTTAATTGCCTCCTTTTCTCGCATTCTTTGATGGCTCTCTGTGAGTCTTATGTCCCCAGTAAGACTCTAGCTGTTTCTGGAGAAGAGTTACATTGCTAGATGCCCTGGGTCAGCAGCGCCCAGGGCTGTGGGAGGCACTCTGGGTGCTCAGCGTGTCTCCGTTATCCTGTAGTCACTGCTGAATAGCACACTCAGCCTCAACACAGGGAGAAGAACGATTTCTCTGCTCCATTTGAAAATATATTTCTTGTAAACAGTCGGCTCATATCTCTAGAGCAGGATAGAGACCAGCTGTAGACAGAGGACATGTCTTATCTGGAGGGAAAATAGGGAGTAAGCTGATAAATATCTTGGGACATGATGAAACCCAGAGACACCTTCCTGGGCCATCATTAAGTTTTTAAAAATAACTTAGTAATATATGGCTTATCAGAGAGATTTATGTTCAGTTGAAAACCAAGTTATTTTTGCTCTGGCTGGTGCAGCTAAGTGGATTGAGTGCTGGCCTTTGAATCAAAGGGTCGCTTGTGGGTTTGATTCCCAGGCAGGGCCCATGCCTGGCTTGCAGGCCAGGTCCCAGTTGGGGGCTCATGAGAGGCAACCACACATTGATGTTTCCTTCTCTTTCTCCCTCCCTTCCTTTCTCTCTAGAAATAAATAAATAAGTATATTTTAAAAGAAACAAGTTATTTTTAGCTAAACAACGAGAACTCTTAAATTATAGTGGTACAGAGTAAACCTTCAGCCTCTCAGTAGTCAGTGGATGTCTCCCCGCGTTTCTCAGGGACAGTGATTTTCAGAGGGGACAGGATTAAAGAGAAACCTTTTATGATGTCATCCAGGAAACTGACTCTACAGAGGGCCTAGCACAATAAGAGCTCAATAAATGTTTTATTTTAAAAAGTTTATTTATTAAGCAAACACATATTGCTTTACAACTGTTTACTCATGTTCCTTTCTCTTCCTGTCTTGAGGCTGAGTGTTCTATTTCACAGAGAATGTAGAGTAAATCGGGAAATTCTGAGCTGCCCAGGGTGCCTGGGGTGGCCCTGGGTGCTGCTGGCCCATCTGTTTGGGTTGACATAGTTCCCAAGTGTTAGCTAACGTCAGCCTCTGGGCTCTGGGCAGGCAGTTGTGTCCTCTGTGTCAGGCACGGCTCTGCCATGACCTCATCTGTCCTTCATGACAGCCCTGCTGGCGCCTCTTTCCTCTGACTTGTGTGCCCTCCTATCTTCCTGCTGCTCTTAGGCTGAACCAGATGAAACTGCTGATCTTTGCTGCTGATACTACAACTGTTTCTGAGTTACAGAAATGACAGTTTCATGCAATTCCACCTCATATTGCCCACACTTCAGAGAAATGGATGCTTGCACTGATTAAGTCATTGGCCC
>PVKM010030265.1:0-17369 GCA_004027735.1 Carollia perspicillata
CACATCATCATTACATTAGCCAAGATAAAAATGAGGGAGAGAATCCTAGAAGCAGTAAGAGATAAGGAGACAGTCACCTACAAAGGAATTCCCATCAGACTGTCAGCTGAATTCTCAAAAGAGACCTTGCAGGCAAGAAGGGGCTGGAAAGAAGTATTCCAAGTCATGAAAGGCAAGGACCTACATCCAAGATTGCTCTGTCCAGCAAAGCTTTCTTTTAGAATGGAAGGGCAGATAAAGTACTTCTCAGGTGATGTCAAGTTCAAGGAGTTCATCATCACCAAGCCCTTATTTTATGGAATGTTAAAGGGACTTATCTAAGAAAAAGAAGATAAAAAACATGTATAGTAAAATGACGGCAAACTCACAATTATTAACAACCACACCTCAAACAAAAACAATCTAAGGAAACAACTAGAACTGGAACAGAACCACAAAAATGGAGATCACATGAGGGTTAACAACAGTGGAGTGGGAGGAGGAGGGGGAGAAGAAGGTACATAGAATAAGTAGCATAGATGGTAAGTAGAAAATAGACAGGGAGAGGGCAAGAATAGCATGGGAAATGTAAAAGCTAAAGAACTTAAGACATGGACATGAACCAAAGGGGGGGAGCATGGGTGGGAGGGGGTGTACAGGGTGGAGGGGAATGAAGGGGGGAAATGGGACAACTGTAATAGCATAATCAATAAAATATATTTAAAAATTTGAAAAGACGATTACAAGAATAAAAGATATTAACTCTTCCTGAATTACTCCAAAATCTCTTAAATTTATTTCAGTCAATATACAATTTTTAATACAATGTAATCTGTGTAGGTAATATTTTATCCTTTTAATTTACTTTGTATTTATGTGTTTTATGCATTGAATTTGTAAACTGCGTATTGAATAAGTATTCAATAAACATGCGTAGAGCTGAATTTTGTGCTATAAGCAAGTATTATCTCATGTAATTTCCACACTCTCCTACATGAGGTGAGATGCTATTTTGACTTTAAAAGTTATGGTTATGGTAGAAAAATAGGAAAATTCTGAAAGGCAAAAAAAGAATACTAGAAATCCATCCATTATAGAGAACTTCTTAGAGAAGTTACTTTTATCTCTTCCACCCTAGTTTTATATGGATGCAGGTATGTTTTGTGGCGCCTATGTGTCTGTGTGTGAATGTATATTGTTTGTAATAAAATTAGGACCTTAATGTATATGTTGTCTTGAAATGTGCTTTTTATTATTGTAACAATGTATAGTGGAATGAATACTTCTCTATGCCATTACATATTCTTTTGTAACACCATTTAAGTAATTTTCCCTGTGTATTTATTGTAAGCGGAGTAAAGCTCGCTGTCATTCAGTTCGTCATTTCAGGAATGCAAAGAAGAGATGGAATCACGGTTTTATGTCTGCGCTGAGAGACTTTTCCTATTCTCAGTCTCCTTTAAGAGAGCTCTTTACATGTGGGTGGAACTATTTGTCAGGCTTACGAGCTGACGTGCTGCGACTCTACTGGTGTTTGTTGTAAGAGTGGAGTTGGGTATTTTGTTGGTTTGGATGTAAGCAGGAATTCAGTTCTGTTTCCTGTACTACGTCTTTGAGAAATGGGATTGCGAGAGAGAGCCCCTGAAATAGACGGGCAAACTGGCATACGTGCATGGAGATGTGCTGCTCGGTGTGATGGTGACGGTCTTACTGAACACCTCGAGTCATAGAACATGCACGCGCACCGTCCTGTTTTTAAATAGAAATGGAGTAAGTGGGGTTTCAAAAACATCGTGGTTTTGGAACTATCCTATGTGTTACTTTGCATCTCTAGGACTATACCCCCTGTTAACCTAAGAATACCAGTGTCCCCACTGAAGGATTCCTGGTAAAGCTGGTACATTGGGCAGAATTGCCACCAACACTACACTCCTGGGAAGACCTCCCAGGAATGCAATGATCTAGTAAAATCACTGTTTTTATGTGAAAATTGTATCCTAAACAATGTCAGAATGGTTGAGCCACATGCAGTGATGGTCAGTACTACAGTTTTGAGAGGATTAAATTCATCCAATATATGGCTCCTATCTTAGAAGACATCTGTTCAAAGCCAAGTTGTCTGACAAGGCACATCTGCTGCGGCATGTACTTTACGGCAGTCATCTGTGAACCCCTTCTGCAGGTGCGGTCACACGGACCAACTTATTCTTCTGGAGGGCGGGGCATGGTTCCGCTTGAGAGCTAAGGCCCTAACCGCAGCATGTTGGAGCATTAGTGAGCAAGGTCTAGGCAAGGGTAAATTTTCCAGGGATAATAGATAGGGGCCCTTCTCTGTGAGCTAGCCTGAGCATTGTCATCCAGAGATCAGCGAGGTAGTGATAATTGCCCTTCGCTCATGGTGACACTTTGACAATAAGAGCAGTTTAAAAAAATCCTCTGTTTGAGGATTTAATATTAAGCCTACTTGCCTAATGAGGAAATGAGTAGGGCCGAACTTGCTTAAATTTCTCTGAACTTATATTTGGAGTCCTGTGGGTAAGAGTTGGACACTGAGCATTTCTGTTCTTGTTTGATAGTTCCCCTGGCTGCTGGGTCCCAGTCTGAATCACGTTGAAATATTCCATTCATTAAGCTTCTCCAAAAATGGGGCAGAGAACGCAGTAATAATGAAGGGTGCTTCATCCCACGTGTCTTCTTCCCATTTCTGTCCCTTCCAGGGGAAGGCTGCCACCCACACCCTGGGCCCTGAGAGGATGCTCAGTGTTACCACTGATTTTGTTTTTTTCTGTTAGGAGCACTATGTGTGTAATGCTGGCGGAGCACGGGCTTGAGGGTTTTCCAAAATTACAGTGTTTCCCGGAGCCGAGGATTGCATCTGCAGCATGTGACGGAGTGGAGCTTGGTCACACCCTTCCTGTACTCCGACTTGGTGAGAAGCTCTGTCTGACTGCTGCTTGCCACCCGCCAGCACGAAAGTTGGGAAACATGCAGGCAGCTTAGTGCGGAGGCTCTGGAGAGCTAGGAAAGTGCCATGTAGTTTGCTTACAGAAATGTGTGATCCATTGTGACGTCTTGTGCTGTGGCTGTGAGAACATGTATTTTCTCATGTTCTGAATTGCTCTTTGCCCTTCTGTTAAGTCAGTTCCTTCCTCCCTCTCTTCCTTCCTCCCTTCCTCCCTCCCTTCCTTCCTTCCTTCCTTACTTCCCTTTTTTCCTTCCTTCCTTCCTTCCTTCCTGCCTTCCTAAAACATAACAAAAGGCTGTGGTAACTGAAGCATGGGCTAGATTCTGCCCTCAAAAGGAAGTCAGCCCTGGCTGATGTGGCTCAGTTGAGCATTGTCCTGTAGACTGAAAGGTCATGGGTTCAAATCCCCATTGGGGCATGCTCCCAGGTTGCCAGTTCCATCCCCGTTGGGGCATATGCGAGAGGGCAACCAATCTATAGTTTTCTCCTGCATCGGTGTTTCTCTCTTTGCCTCTCTAAAAGCAATGAGGGTAAACAAATAAATAAAAAGGAAGTCAGTCCTCACAGGAACCATGGTGCCAGTCCCTGGATCTAGAATACCACCACACTCTTTACAAAGGCACAAGAATCCCCGTGTTTCTGACACTGTTTCTGTGTTTTGTAGGGGTGGAAATTATAGCTGCTGTATTTGGGATTGGTAAGAGACAGGATTAAAGTGTCATGAAGAAAGACAGCGAGTTCTGAACTGATGCAGGAATGTATCTTTCTGTGTTTTGAGAATTTCTACTTTTTACTTATTTTACTCGTCTTTCACTTTCTCCTTCATTTTTCTAAGTATCTTCCTCCCTCACACTCATGATCACATTGTTCTTCTTAAAACCCTTTTTTATTTTTTAATTAATTTGTTTTAAAACCTTGGCTTTTACGGTGACAGTATCTCCTTGTTTTCCTCATCGTCTCTTTGGCCAGGTCCCATCCCAGTCTCCTTCCCAGACTCATCTTCCTCAGTCCCCCTGTTTCATACTGATGTTCTCTCCTCTTCTATCCTTGACCTGATCCTTTTCTCTTCCTGGTTCCAACTCTGTGCCCTGCTCCCGACTCAGTTTCTCTCTCTAAGCAACACCTATGGGAGATCCCTACTTCAATGTTTTGAAGAGCATCCCTCCCAGTCAACACGCCCTGTATGGAACCCATCAGTTCCTTACACTTTTCTCTTCTCCAGTTGCTCTTTTTCTTGTGAATCTGCTCTTCAGAAAACTGGGAATTGTCTGGACTCTTCCTCTTCTCAGGAATCACACCCATTTAAACACTCCCAAGCTTCGTTGGCTTTTCATCCTTAATAACTTATACCTCTCTCCTCCCCGCCCGCACCCACCACTGCCCTCATGCTGAGTCAGACCTGTGTCACTTTGGACTGAGAATCCTGCAGTAGAACCTGTAGTGGCTTCCAGTGTTGTCACCCACCCAAAGTACAGCCAGGGGACTGTTGACCACACTGAATATGTAACTTTTAGGTCCTGCCCAGGTAGCTTGGTTTGAGCATTGTCCCAACATGCCAAGGTTGAGGGTTTGATCCCTGGTCAGGGCACATACAAGGATTTATGAACGCATAAATAAGTGGAGGAACAAACCGATGTCTGTCTGTCTGTTGGTTTCTCTCAAATCAATAAGTAAAAATTTAAAAACAAATAAATAAAATGACATTGGTGATAAATTGCTAACTAAAAAAAAGAATATGTAACTTTTGCTCTTGAACCCCTCAATCCCTTTCACAGTTCAAGACGAAGTTGAAACTCTTGAGGGTGCATTCAAAGCCTTCTATGATTTGGCTCCTTTATATCTCATTAGCCTCCTGGTTGTTCTTTGTCACACACAGCCCCCATCTTCAAAACACATTCACATGTGCACATACAGGTGCCCACTCACAGATGCACAAACCCACTCTCACTGTTGCACTGAACATGCCCTGTTCTATCTTACTCTTTTGTTTATGTGTGTTGATTTGATTTTAGCTATAATTTGCTCCTTCTGTTTGCTATCCATTTGCTTCTTCTCTTGGCTGTCTTCTTGTGGGCTCCTTTAAGATTGAGAGTAGGCAGCGTATCTCCTGAAGAAAGTGACCTAACATTTTGAGTATGTGTTTGTGCGTTGGTGCTCCTGTCACTGTGGGCATAGCTTTGTTGTGACTTTGATCATTCTGTCCTGTAGGGATACTTGTTTGCTCCTTAACTGGTCTGATCATAAATCCACTGAGGTCACAGACCTCTTCATTCATCATTCACTCACTCACTCACTCATTCATTCATCAAGTGTTTGAGCGCCTTCTACATGTCAGGCACTGGTCTACATGCTGTTTTATTTGTATCTCCAGGCCCTGCACCTAACGTGTAGTGGCTGGAAAACAGTAAGATATCTATTAATGTTTGTCAGATTACAATCTGGGAAAATATTTTCATCCTCAGAAGAGAAAATGTTCTGGAGATATATATATCAAGCTGTTAACAGTGGTTATCTTTGGCTGTCCAATTGATTATTTATACTTTTTATTTTCTTATTTTTTTAAAATCCTTACCCAAGGATATTTTTACTGATTGATTTTAGAGAGAGAGGAAAGGGGGAGAAGAGAGGTGGTGGTTGGGGGGTAGAGAGAGAGAGAGAGTGAGAGAAAGTGGAAGAAGTGAGAGAGAAACATTCATTGGTTGCCTTCTGTACACATTCCAACCAGGGACCGAACCTGCAGCCTAGGTATGTGCCCTGACTGGAAATTGAACTTGCAACTTTTGGTGTACAGGACAGAGCTCCAACCAAGTGAACAACCAGCTAGGGCTGCTTAGCTTAAAAAAATTCTAATTTTTTAAATATGTTGATATCAGAAAAGTCATTAATAGTGTTCTGCCATTTTGCTTCTGTAATAGGTGATTAGGAAGGGGTTTGTAATGGAAACCAAAGAGCTTTTTGTAATGGACCCTTGGTTTGCACGCCAGGCCTGCTTTGTGAAGCTGAGCATCTGACTGAATGCTGAAGTGGCATGAACCTTTATAAATGTAGTGAATATCTATTTAATATTTACTAAGTGGCAGATACACTTTGCATGTGTTATTTCATTTGAACATCATGAAGATCCAGTGCCGTGGGTACAGTTACCACTATCTGGGTAATGAGAAAGCCAAGAGGCTCAGAGTAGGTAAAGGCTTTGCCAGAGTTGCACAGTGGAGAAATTGCAGAGCTGGGGCCCACTCAAACCAGGGCTGCCCGTGTTCAAAGCACAGGCTTTGAACCACTACATTAGATTGCAATTTGACATATATTTATATACTAAGAAGGCCTTGAGTTTGGAAATGGAGAACAAAACTGTAAGTAAGTTGAGTCTCTTCCTTTTTGAAGGCAGTGGTATAATTTTCATAATGCCAAAGTTGGAAATAATTTAAAAACAGCTTGGACCCTTTCACTACAATGGCCTTTGAATGTCTTTTTAATTGCTAGGATTTTATTAAAATTAAGATCTAGTGAATTTACAGGATTAATACTTGCCTGTTGACAAGGGAATTGGGCAAATTATTATTTCCTTAAAAGCAGCCCACTGGCCCTGAGGCCGATGACCTGACGGCATCTCTGTGAGGTGCAGAGTGTGCCCTGCACCCACTGCCGCTCGCTGTAAAGCGGGGTTGTTTCACTTCCATCCCAGGCTGTCGTGAGGGCGCAGGGGGTTAGTGCCTGAGAGCCCCGGGGGCAGTGCTGGGTGCAGAGTTCACACTGAGAACCGACAGCTGTTAGAGAACAGGGAGGATACGAAGGCCCCGTGGATGTCCAGAGCCCACGCATTTAAATAAAAGCACATGCATTGGGGCCAGAGGCGATGGTTAGACCTGATTGATTGGTGTCAGTAAGTTCAAGAACAGGTATGACTGATTTAATTATCTAGCTTCTCATTGAGGAGCAGGTGGAGATAGCACACTGCGGGAAGGACGCAGCTGGCTGGCCGCCTAGAAAGCAGCTTGGAGGCAGCAGATCCAGAAAAACCAAAGAGGTTTTTCACTCCAGAACCAATCAACTGGAGGTTAGTTAATGTAGGGACATGCAATTCTAAGAATAGGCCTCTTAGAAAATAGAGGTGCTGCATGTGCTGCAGTCTGAGGATCGTATTTTAGGTGGAATGTTTCGGGATCAGTAACTTGGGAAAGGCTAGACTAACGAGGAATTGGTTTGTCTGAGCTCCTTGTAACATGGCCGGGCATATAGGAAAGGAGAGGAGAAAAAGTCTTGTCTGTCATTATTTGAAGTGGTGATATTTTCTTCTGATTGCAAGATAATTGTTAATTGTAGAAAAGGACAGAGGGTAATAAGCTGACCTAGCCTCTCACCACTGGTCTGGTGAGCATAAAACCAGTCCTTTTTTTAAGAAATACAGATACACACACACATTCTCTCTCTCTGTGCATATGTGTGTGTATATTTCTGTATATATACACACAAATAAATATATATACATACAGAATATACATTTAAAATTTTTATTGATTGATTTGAGAGAGAGCAAGAAAAGAGAGGGAGAGAGAGGGGGGAGAGAGAGAGAGAAACATTGATTTATTCCAATTATTTATGCGTTTGTTGGTTGATTCTTGTGTGTGCCCTGACTGGGGATTGAACCCTGCAACCTCGGCTGTCTACATAATACTCTAAACCAACCAGCTACTCAGCCAGTGCCAGGATACACATTTTAAAAAGATATATATATAAAGCATATATACACATATAAATGTATATCTTATATACAAAGTATATGTTATATATTTTACATATATAAAACATATGATATATATGTATATACAATTTTTTGAAATATATGTGCATAATGTGTTTATGAAATACATTTTTAGTAGTATATATGCATACATAGTATGTAAATATAACACATAGGGTATTTTATGGAATATATGTACACTTTGTATATGTACAAAATATACATTTTAAAGGAATAAATGTATAGTATGTATATGTACACATAAAGTAGTCATTGAAGATTAAGTCACAGCACTATCAAAAACATCCTTTGCATCAATCATAAAAGAGAGATAGAAATGAAATGTCTGTTACATGGGACAGTTTTTATGCACATTAAAGTTGGAGAACCTCTGAGCTAGATGAAAGGAAGGAACAAAGCAAAGGCCTGTGTGTATCTGCCTTGGTATATGGGTCACCTGTGCATCAGAATAACTCCAAATCAAAGTGGAGAATTCCAGGATGTTCCAGTTAACCTCCAGACTTACTCACTTTTGTTTTAATATCAAGCTTACAATTTTTAATAGATTTATTGTTGTGTATAATTTCATCTAAAGCAAGGGTTATATTCTAAAAATCAGGCACACTTGAAAAAATGCAATATAATTAAAAACAGTGGGGTCATGTTGTAGGAGTGTTTGGGACATTTAACAGTTTTAAACTTCACAATAGTTTAAATATTGACTATATTAATAAACATATATTTTTAATTGTTATTCAAGTACAGTTTTCTGTCTTTTACTTCCATCCAAGTTCACCCCCCCCAGTGCTCCCCACCTCCCTCCCATTTCCACCCGCCTTAGTTTTTGTCCATGTGTCCTTTATACTTGTTCCTAGTACCCAATATTTTTAGTGGGTACTTACCATTGTCTTTTGAATGTGTCATAATTTCTTTAACCAAGAGCCTTGGGTGTAAGGTTGTTTGTGGATTTTGATGTTATAGATCATGTGATGAATATGATTTTTATGCACATCTTTGGGGAAAATTCCTGGTTATAGAACTGTAGGTCAAAAAGCATGTAATTTTTAAAGGCAAATAATTTGTTTAGTGCTTCATTTATTACATGTATTATCAAGTTGCCTTTCAGAAATGTTGTACTATTTTCCTTCCCATCACTCCTATTATTATTGATATTTTAAAAGTAATTAAATCATTGTTCTTATGGAGTTAATTTAAGTTCTGGTCAGGCTTATTAAATAATGAAATAATTACATTTTCCTTCTGGATCCTGCAATTAATACAGCTCATGGAGGATCAAAGGGAACCAAGAAAACCGACCATGGGGCTATGAGACTGGGAGGGCGATGGTAAGCTCCCTAGCATGATGTTTGTGATCTGGGCAGTCTGGGAATGCGGTGTTTGCTGACAGGACTCTCCCTGGGTCCTAGAAATGTAAGCTTGGGAGAAGATAGTTGCAGGTCCAAGTGGTGAAGCCTACTTTCTAAGGAGAGGGAAATAACACAATCTTATGGTTGATCTAATGAGCAGAAAACCTACTCGAGTTTTCTTTCAGGCAGCGCTTGGGTCGATTTAAAGTCTTTGTGTTCAGTTCTGCTCATTGGCATTATTGCAGTTAAAACAAGTGAGCTTCCAGACAGCAGACAGAACCTGCCGGCACTGCGGCTGGGGTGAAGGTCGCCCACGCTGCGAGCTTCAGGAGCTCAAGGACATAGCTGTGGAGAGCCACTTAGCTTTGCTCCTTCCCCTGCGTTTTTCATTTAACCCTTATTTCCCACTCCACTTCTCAGTATGGTGCCATGATTTATCAGGCATCGTTCTTCAGATTTGACGTCTACTAAATTTCTATTCTTTGATTATTACATATGTGTAACTGATTCATGAAAGATGATGAAAAGTTAAGCACTAGTGACATATTGTACCAGTGAGATGTATAAAGTACTAGTGAGCTCCTGACACAGCGTAGGTGTGTGTCATAAGCTGAATTTGTCTCCTCAAAATTCCTATGTGGAAGTATCCTAACCCTCAGTATCTCAGAATGGACTTTGTTTGGAAATGGGGTCATAAGGACGTAAGGTAAAATGAGCTACTAGTCTACATGAAGAGGAGATCAGAACACACATATACAGAGAAAAGATCACGTGAAAGCACAGGGAGATTGGCTTCAAAATATACCAACCCTGATCATACCTTGATCTTGGACTTTTAGCTTCCAGGACAATGAGAAAATAAATTTCCATTCTTAAAGTCACCTAATCTGTGCTGCTTTGTTATGGCAGACCTTGCAAACTAACACAGTTGCCATAAACATGTATTGAGTCATATATAATGATTACCTTTTGAATTTAACTGTTGACTCTTAAAAGTTGTAATTGTTTTTGAATGACGTTAACTAAATTATGGTATTTTCTTTTTAAAAAATCTTTAATTTATTCATTTTTTAAGAGAAGAGAAGGGAGAAAAGAGGGAGAGAAATATCAATGTGTGGTCACCTCTTGTGTGCCGCCTACTGGGGACATGGCCTGCAACCCAGGCATGTGCTCTGATTGGTAATTGAACCAGTGACACTTTGGTTCACAGGCTGGCACTCAGTCCACTGAACAACAACTGCCAGGATTTGTAGTATTTTCTTAATAAAAGTTTTTGATATGATGAGACAATCACCTTGCTTTCTCTAGAAAGGCATATATAAGCCTTGAAATGGAGATCTAATTTTTATATTTAATTTCAACAAATATACATTGAGTCTTTACTGTGTGCATTGTTTGATACCAGCCAGTTCTTTCAGGGCTGAGGTTATAAAGAGAACTGCGCTTTCTGTCCTGGAGGAGTTTATAGTCCAGTGATACCAAATAGATATCACTGCTTAGGCCCAAAATGATAAAAGGTAGCACAGTGCCCAGTACGTGGTAGATTTTCAATAAGTATTAATCCTTCCTTCAGGACTCTCTTCAGAAGATTGGATTAGGGCTAGGCTTGCATTCAGGGCAGGGGCAGACAGTTTTCTTCTATAAAGGGCTAGATAGTAAATAGGTTAGGCTCTGCTGGCCATATTGTCTTGTTGCATCACTGATCTCTGCTGTTGTAATGCGAATGCATCCCTATGTAAATGAATGTGTATGGCTATGTTTCAGTAAAACTTCATTTACCAAAACAAAACAAAACAAAACAAAACAAAACAAAACAAAAAACAGGTGTCTAAGAGACAATGGAGGTAACCTGAGTGTTCAGACAGGATTGAAAATGTAGAGGCCTAAGGGGAATCAGGGTACTGACCATTGACCTCAATGAACTTCGTTTATAGGATGTGAGCTCATAAAAACATGCCTGCAGAATGAAGGGGTTCTGTTTTTGAGAGGAGTCAAATGTGTTAGCCTGCATGGATTGAGATGAAAGTGGGGTGTTTGGGAGGTGAGGGTGGCAAGGAGGGGGCGCCACACAGAGGGGTGGTGTAGAGTCCACCATGAAAACAGGTTGGGGCGCTCTGTGTGAAGGCTTTAAGGAAGGATATGGGGTGGTCAGAATAATAAATGTCAATTTCAACCCCCATCATAGAGTTGGTGTGAAGGTGAAATGAGTCGAAATTGCCACCCAGCAGTTGAATAAATGTCGTAGATTCATAGACGGACGTTGGATTCCAAAAGGCCCTTAGAGATTGGGTAGTTGAGTCTTCTCATATCAGCAATAAAGAGATTGAGGCCCAAAGAGAGGCACTGACTTGATCAAGGTTGAACCTCTTTTTAGCAAATGGCTGGCTCTTCAACTCAAGTGTCCAGATTTCCTTTCCACTACATCTTTCAGCAGTGTGAAGCCAAGGACTCTAGGGAAGACTGAAACTGTCATCCGACTCCCATCACTGGATCACTACCTCTTTACATTGTGGTGGTCCTCCCATTTCCAGTAGAGCGCTTTGATAGCTACTGAGGAGGACCGATGCCGTGTTGAGGCTGATTTTCCTTTGAGACCATCCATTTGCCAGTTGTACAGTTTGGGCAGATTTTTGCTGGTGCTCCTAACCAACGCTTGCCGTTGTGTGGCATGGCGGTTGGACTGTAACTCGCAATGAGGTTTCCAGGACAGGTGAAAATGTGGACCCCAAACTGGTTCCAGCTGGCAGAGTGCTGAGCTGAAGTCCTGCTTAGGTGCAGGTTGTAACTTTGTGATTTTATTTATAAACATTGATTTCTGTTTTCTTCAGTTTCCTGGAAACATTTTTCTCTCTAGGTATATTTTTACAGCCTGGGCTGCATGCATTTCAAGATGCCAGTTGAAGGGGGGTCAGCCTTCAACAAAAGTGGTTGATTACTCAATTGTGTACTTAAATTTCCGAGAACAGGGGCAACAGAGAGAAAGAACTAAAGGCGTGTTTCAGTTCAGCTAAGGGAAGCTCACCTCAGCTTGATACAGTCTCCAAAGCCCAGACAAAGCATCATCTGTGACAGAATTCCTGCTTAAATGAGTGAATTGAACAGATATTGGATGGTTACCATGGACAAACCAGGATGCTAGAATAAATGTTCATATTTAGCATTTGAAGTGCACTGGGCCCTGTGCTAATAAGTTATTAATATAAACATTCTTATTATTATTTTACAAAATGTTAGACTTATACCATGTGATTCTTGTACATACAGTTTAAATGTCTATAAGGCATCTAGTATATGAGGTATAGTGTTAGAATTTACAGTAGCATTAGTAGTCACTGTGGTACAGTATTCAATTTAATAGTCATGAAGCATTTTTGGTGATTGGTTCCTGTAAAAATGATGATTATAAGTATTGCTGCATTAGACACAGCACAGCCTCTACATCTGGGAGTTTTATCTCTTATTTTTGAAATTATACGTTTAGAGCTGGAAAGGTTTTCAGATATTTTGTATTCCAACAGCCTCACATGACAGACGAAGAAGCTGGGGCCTGTAGAGGTTAATTATTTTCCAGGAAGACTCCTGGTAAAGTGTAGACTCCTTGTAGAGTTAATTAGTAGTATAACTACGACAAACAGGCCAGGTGTATTCTTAAGAAGTCAGGAATAATTGTAATTTTTTTGGGGGGGATAGGGGCAGATATTGAGAACACTATCACCTTTGCTACACTAGTTTTCCCAAGTCAGTCTTGTACTCTGTTTTCTCTGGACCAGGACGTGTAAACCTGCCTTATTCCCTGCTCCTAAGCATTATAAAAATTCAGCAAGGATTTCTGTAGTGCCTAAATGTGCAAAGCCCCAAGGAAGTAGCCTTGGAGGAGTTAGGAATCAGAAAGGCGAAGGTTGTCCCTGAGGATTTCCCAAGAGCCCCTACTCTTCTCTACCCTGAAGTGGATAAAGGGTCAGGGTAGCTGCAGATGGCGGGAACTTTCGGACTTGGCAAGTGCCTCTGTGGCCTGAAGGCCATGGTGAATACGAGCAGCAAATGATACATACTGTTTGTAGAATCCAAGGACTCACAGCACAAACCTGGAGTGGAAGAAGCATAAACTTGCCACTGCCCCAGTTGAGGAAGGAAGGCTGGGCCCTGCTGGGGTGAATTAGGGCGTGACTATGTGACCCGAAAGGGGCTTTACCCAAAGGGACTTTTCAGAGGAGGTGAATTAGAACCCTTTCCAGGACAATCCTTACTTCCTGGGACTATACTGTTTAAGTTCAGAGGCAATAAAAGAAGGAGCGGGCCTTGTGAATTCAGCAGCTGGGAAGGGAGACATGGAATAGAGAGACCACAGAAGGGAGGCTGCAGCTCCGAACGGTGAACAACCCTTAGGCGGTGTCCTGGGGCAGGGTAGGGGGCGGGGCACGTTGAGAGAGCAAGGCAGCTTGAAGAGACCAGGCTGGTGCAAGCAACTTGAGAAAGATTGTGATAGAAATAATCGTGAATAAGAATTCTGAAGGAAAAAGTGTCGATTCCTTAAGAAGTGTGCTGTTTATGGAAGATGCCATAGGAGTAACCTCATTCAGTTATGAGAGTAATTGGGCCGAGGGACATCAGTAACAAGGTGTTTTAAGTCCCCTGTCACCTTAATGGTAATGAACAGGGGATGGATGTTTATGTGGATCGGCACCTTTTCATGCTACATCCCCTAATCCTCCCAACAACCTAATGAAGCGGCTGCCGTTATTATTTCCTGTTTTAGAGGTGAGGAAATGTAGCTATTGGATCTTACTTAAAGTTTTTTTCCCAATCTCAGAAGAGAGATTTAAAACCAGCAAATATCCCAAATTTAACCATTATGCTTTCTGTCTTTTTAACCAGGACTACAGTGCCATTATCACATATAAAACATTAACAATTCCTTTATTTTGTGAAGTATCTCAGTTTCATAAATGCCATAATGGTTCCTTCCCCCTCACAGATGCAAAAACTCCCATACAAGGCCCACACGTTGCATTTGGTTGATAAGATTTTTAAGTCTTTTTGAAGCTAATGAGTGTTCCTCTACCTATTTCTTTTCTTGCAATTTAATTTTTAAAGGAACTGAGTTGTTTGTCCCATCAGTGTTTCCCAACAGTCTGGGTGTTGTTGAATGCATCCCCTGGGTTTAGATTAATAAGTATGCCTGCCCTTGTATTTCTTGTACATTGGTCATTGTGTCTGGAGGCTTGAGTAGATTTGGTTTGATTTTTTTTTTTTGGCAAGAATGCTTCATACTTCAGAGGTGGTGGTGTGTTCTCACATAGATTCTGAAAGTTTGTAGGAAAAGGAACTTGTAAGTTCAAGGTCTATTAGTTTTCTTGGGGAAAATGTTCCCATTATTTAATAGCAAAAGTATGGAAACCCTTCACGCCAACCCACCTGTCAGAGCCAGACACCCTTCCTTTGGGCTTTTTGGCAGACGATTCCATCGCGCTGATCCAACCAAATGACCTACTACACTGACCATCTTCTCCATTTCAGTATGCCCCTTTAAGGGATTATGTAATACGTGATTTTTGTAACATAAAGCTTAGCATAATGCCTGGCATGTAGGCACATAAAGATGTATCAAATCCATTGAATAAATAAATTAATGAAGATGCCTTCTTGAGGCATGTTTCAAGCCATTGTCATTGTTGTGCTTGGCCAGTTATTTATGCTGCAGTGTTTGGGGGCTGTAGTAAGGCTTGGAAATGAGGCAAATAAGAATGTTTCTTTTAGTTCAGTTATGAAATCAATACACATTATGGAAGTTGCTTAGCCTGTAAAGTACCAGTCTCAAAAATAATTGGTTAATTAAAGGGAAACTATAATTTTACTGAGGTAAGCTGTCAAGTTGCAGCTGTAGGCAAAATTGGACTGTATTTATCTGTTGAAGCTGTGGTGCACCCAGGGACATTTAGAAGAAAACAAATAGAAGAGAGGCAAGGCTGGCCTTATGAGTGTGTGACTTGTCTAGTCACACGGGACGCCCTGCTCAGGAGGGCTCTGTGCTGGGGGTGCAGTGCTTGGTGGTCACTGTCTTGAAATTACTGAAAATTTTATCTTTGAATTTGTGTTTTTGTAAGTGAAGTGTGGTGGGACAATGGAGCACGTCCAGGAGCATGGAGCCCTACCTCTCCAGGACAGATGCTGCTGGCCCAACCCCTGGGGCCCTGGTCCTGCTCAGCTTGTCCCTGTCCCCACCATCAAGCAACCATGCTCAATATCTCTCTGGTGGGAGTCTGGGTGCAGGGAGGGTCAGGGTCCAATGAGGTGTCTCATTGGAAGGAATGGTGGTGGTCATGCCTACCCTGGGCTGGCAGCATCATGCTGCTTTCAGAAGTGACTCAGAGGCCCTCATCCATTCCCACTTCAGGAGCTGAATGTGTCCCAATGCATAGGTGGCACTCTCTTGGAGTGGCCTGTCACTGTGGGCTGGCGGGCATCATGCCCTATTATTGGCAGGGGAGATGCCTGGCCTGACTTGACTGCTCCTGGCCCAGACTCTCTCAGTCCACCAGCTGGCGAGCAGGGGAACCACTGGCTTGGCGGGCTGCACACTATGCCAAGTCATGGGACAGGCCCTCCCTGGGTGCCTGGGAAGGTCTGGACGGGCCTGGTATTTCTTCACTTAAGGGAGTGAGATATTAAACAGTAAATAAAGAATAACATGCTCAGTTGACACAGATCATGGGTGGAAGGGAAACTTTTATATTTTAGTATCTTTAGCAGCACTTTTTGAACAAGGAACCCCACATTTTTATTTTGGATTGGGCAAGTTCTGTAGTTGGCCCTGAATAGAATGTGGCTTTAGAAGGTGAATGGAAGGGCGGGGGGCTCTCCCTGTGGAGGGACTGTGGTCAGTTTCCTTGGATTCTTATAGGACCAACAGCTCCTTAGCTGTCCTGTCTGACATACATTTTGTAAGGACGTTTAATTCCCCTTTTCTTTGATTTCACCGTTCGCCAAAATAATCTTATGAGTATGATTTGTGTCTCATGAGCTTAGCTATGGGAGAGAGAATGTAGTCATCTTATCTGGTGAACTTTAAATTTTCTAGTACTTAATACCTCACAGTTTTCCAATTCCTAATGACTAATAAAAGGTAGTTATGTTTTATTATAAATTAAAACTAATTGGCATTGTGATTTTCTATACTGGTCTGTAAGTTTATTTTACAAGAGTTCCCCTTCGAAGATGCATCCAGCCTGGTGGGATGCCACGGGCAGGTTTTTGAGCTTGCAAGGCTGGGGTTTGGAGCTTGAGCATGAGGGTCAGAGTTAGTCCCAGAAAGGAGCAGTCCCCTGGGAGGTCTGCTGGGAGAGAGTCCGCACCCCTTTTGGTGGGACCTAATAAGCCTGTGCCTTCTTAATCAGATGAAATTAACATGTCATTGAAAGGTCAGGGAAGCCAAGCTCAAACTGAGACATTCTACCTACTTTTGGACATGAGAAACAAGTTTGTGGTCTTCAGAAGATCTTTTAGAAAACACTTACTGCCAAACACCTGCTTTGCCATATGCCACTAGCACTTAAGTAATCCTAAAGCAGGGATAGGTTTTCACAGAAGCGTGAATTCAAAATCTTCCCGAACTTCCTAATGAAAGCTTTTCAGTGTCTACTGATCACAGGTGATAAGGTGATGGGTAGAGAGACTGCTGAGGGCTAAAATCAAATCCTTCATTTCCTCCCAATTAAGATGTTTATTTTCAAATTCATGTGAAAAATGTTTCTTGAGGTGAAGTACTTAATAAATGCAGTGGACATATGTGCCTTTGTACATGTGTGTAATGCGGTGACCCAGTGGAGGTAAGCATGGAGGGGAAACGGAACTAAAGATCAGGTACCTTACTGAGGTAGCCAACAGACAATAGAAAGGGTGTTTTAGGTAGGACTCTATGGTTGGGAGGTTCCTCAAATTTGCTTAAGCAGGAAAAGAGCATTTTACTTATGTAACTGAAAGCTCTAGGGCTAGGACTCGGTTTTGCGTGGAGCACTGCAGGCAGTAGAGTGGTCTCTCTTTCAGCTCATGTCCTGCAGCCCATCCAGTTTTCCATCCTCTCTGTTAAATGCTTTCCTCAGCCTGAATTCTGACCAAGCTCTGCTGCCTCTGCTGTGTAATGTCACTGTGGCCAGGGGTGGAGGGTGCTACCTGCCTCAGCCCGGAATCCTCTGCTCCACCCGCGGGGCCTTGGAGGAGGCCTCATCTATTCTAACCGACTAGAACGGGCAGAGTGGGTCCCCAAACAGAAGTCAGGCTTTTATCATGTGTGGAACAACCCAAGAATGGCATGTTTTCC